>OY987247.1:15830432-15934580 GCA_963920765.1 Ulota crispa | reverse complement strand
AAGGAATAATATTCATTTGCTGAACACCTTCAATCCATTTATTATTGAAGATACAACAATTCTAAAAATCATAAAACATATTTGAAATCAAAACTTAAAGCATTCATCACACAAAATACGTGATATTCATTTCTAAATGTAGAAAGATTCATTTCTCTTGAATAAAATGCTTTCAATTCAAAATCTATGTTATGCACCATATTCTGTATTACTGAACAATAATTTTTAATACATAATCGACAAAAATATGACTATATGAGCCATTCATCTTCCATGTCAATAAGCTTTATAGAGAATATGATTTTCATAAATTTATTTTTTCAAATAGTTTGGGAATTTAAAAACTAAACATTCACTTTAATGGATTTGAATAAATTCCCATAATTACTATGACATTTTTGTATGCATGACATATTTTTAATTTATTTGGGATGTTGCTCAAATCCCTTCACAAATATTGAAATAGCAATGTGGCAAGTAGAACCTCTTTATTGTAAGAAATTTTACACAATTTGCAATTCAATACACTTATTCCAATACTTAGTTTAAATGAAGCAATTGCTAATGCTGCATCCAAAAAGTACTAATGCCACTCTCCAAGTAGTGCTTCAAAAGTGCTTTTAGCACTATATTACAAATGTCATGCTTCATTTTTTTCATTACTTATCAAATAATTTGTTTCACCTCTTTCATTCTGAGACTACATTCAACAACATTAGAAGTGCTCAAATTTTTATCTAAACATAAAAAAAAATTGAATTACTTTAACCAAAAACAGATGAAAATAATAGCAATGGTGCAGTAAAAACTCAACATTATGGAACATTCTCACTTGGTGTTAGGAAAAGTATTAGATGTATGAATTTAGTTTAAAGGTGCGTCCAAATATATCTAATTTTTCTCTACTAATACCCCTCCTAACACCAAGCGTGAATGTATTGTTACCCTTTACTTCATCTTTTTTCTTCAAGGAGGTGGTAATGCCATCATTGAATGAATGATGGACCATCACAATCAATATAATTTTACATTATATTCAGAAAAATCTAGGTCCTGCAGATGTGGTGGTAGCACTTTTTGGTGTGGCCCTAAACCCCATATCGTCATTGGGGACATAAACTGTCTTCAAACATTTCTGAGGTTAAATTTTTTGGGAAATATAAAAAACAGCCCTCGATAAAAAAAAAAATAAATGCACCCCTATAACATTTGAAATATAAAATATAGCCCTACATTTGTGTAGTAAAATCATTTATACCCCTACTTAGTTATCTTTGAGAACATCATGAATATTCATAGTTTTTGTGCCTCTTTACAGCATTCTTTTATATCAACATGACAACAACAATTACTATGTAATTACTGCAACAGCTTTGACCAGAACACACTTACATGCAAACAACCTATTTAGAGCTTCAAGAGCTTGTTTCTAAGATTTGGCTTGCTTTCAACTTACATCTAATTTTTGTACTTTCCATTATCAACCAAGTGTTTACACAAATTTGCAAAAACACACACAAGAGAGTTAGGGAAAATAATTATAAAACAAATAATATAAGGGTATATTTGATGTTTCATAATAATTGAGGGTCCCACAAAACTAAGGGTGTAATTGATTTTATTACAAAATGCCAAGGGTATTTTTGATGTTTTCCCTTAAATGAAACCGTAATCCCAAATATCTATTCTATGTAGATTACATTTTTTGATAATTTCTTTTTTAAGTTTAGTTCTAGCTTCAACAATCTCATGTTGCAAATGATTAATTTTGATTTCTTTATTCAGTATTTTGTGCTTGGATGTTCATTGCAATCTTCATTGCATGTAGTGTTGAGGGCTCTTGGAAATGAGCCCCAATTACACTAGAGCTTTTAGACAAACAAAGTTAGAAGTTTATTTCTAAAATTAAGAGAGTACATTTTGAGAAGCCATAAATTGGTTGGGGCTATGCATGTTACGCTTTTTAACCTCATAATTTTTTGGTGACCACCTTTTCAGAGTTGGCATGTGAAAATAAGATTGAAAGACTTCAAATCACTTTGACAGTTTTCACACCCTCATGATCAAACATTATAGTCTTTCAATCCATAAGAGATATTGTTTTCTTGTTTTCTCTAATGTGATTTGTAACATGTCTAGTTTGATTTCATACGGTAACAATTCAAAAAATTGATACAACTCATGAAAATGTTGGCTTTTAGTTCAAATCATAGGAAATTCCTACAAGACCTAGAAATGCAATGTAACTTTGGGGTTAACAATTCCTTTAATTCCATGAAATTTAGCATACACCATGTACCTAAGCCGGGTATGGGAGGGTTGAACAATAGCAGTACTGGCAGATGTAGGGTTCGGGCATGGTTGTTACTTCAGACCGCTTGTCCGCTTGCCCAACTGTCCGCCCAATGTGTCCGATGGAGCCCATGTCCATTTGATGTGGTCAACTTACATTTGACTATGGAAAAGGGGTAAAAGAAGTACATGGACTTACCTTTGTACACGCTGGCAAGCAAGATGGGGTACACAATGGCAGGCTGGAAGGTAGGCAGGGCGCCAACTTGCCATTGCTGGGTGCTGACGCAGAGCGAGCAAGGGCGTATATAGTTGGGGCGACAACTGCTCGGGTACACGCCGACGTGGTGCTGGACGCAAGCGGGTCTATGGTGGGTTGGGCGTAGATGGTCAGCGCACGGCACAGAAGGGCCTGCGGTGGGGGGGTCACATGGCGAGGAGGGGCGCATGCGATGGGGGGCGCATACGGCAAGGAGGGGCGCATGCAATGGGGGGTGCACATGGAGTTGGCGTGCACAGAGGTGGGAGGTGCGCACAATGCAGAGGGGCATGCACGGAGGGTAGGGCGTGCAGACAGACTCACATAATTTATCTTTTGAGTTAGCTTCATGGAACAAAGAATGCATACGTTGAAGAAGTATAATACTTTTGAAGGTGCACTTGAATAATACATATTCCAATATGTATTTGAAAACTTGTCTTGAAGTTCAAAATGAAAAATACATGTAGTAATTGAAATATTAACATTTCTAAATTTACCAGTATTGGCGGATGTAGGTTCCGGGTATATGAAATTAGGTCCGGATATCAAAAATGAGGTCCGGATATGGGCAGTTTGATGGGAAGGTTGGTGGCGGAGCTAGGGTTTCACTTTGTTCTCTTGCTTATTTCCGCAACGTCTATTGTTGTCGCCCTGCTATGTGTTTTGCTTTTTTCTTGCTTTTTGTTTGTTTTTGTTCTCTTCTTCTGTTATTCTTCACTATTATGTTGTTTTCCTTTTTCATGTAGTTTTGTTGTGGGAGAAGCACCTTCTATTGGAGCGCAAGTTCACTATAGAAACACATGTGCTTTTAGAGAGGAATTTTTTTGTTGAAAGTGTTTTGGGTGGTGTTTTGTGTGAGTGAGCAACCTAAATTTGGGGTTCTTTGCAGCGCGGTTTAGGAATCTCACTCTCTTTGTGCGAACGCTTTTTTTCTTTAATGCTCTGAATTTGCAAGCAATTCATTTGTCTTTGTTTGCACCAGATTTGTCTTTGCATTTCTTGTGTTTCTTGTCCATTTGTGCATCACCTAACAAGATCATGTTGTGAGGAGTTTTTTTTGGTACTTCTTGACCCAGCAGCACCTGCGGGGGCATTTTTTGTATTTCTTTTCACCTCCTGGCATCACTTTGTGGGGTACTTTTGTTTGCACTTGAAGTCGCAAGAGCACCTTGTGGGGTTTTTCATTTTTCTACTTGTTGTTGTTGCAGCCTCATGGAGGTGTTCTCTTGACTGAAAAGCCAAGTAATACTCACATCCTCATTTCATGTGTAGGTGAATGCTTGCAATTTGTAGTTTTTTTTGTGTTTGTCATTGAATTGTGAGTTGAAGCAGACGTTCAGGTTTAAGATGCATACATTGTGTTTGTTAATTAAGCTCCAATTGCTTGAATTCTTGCGCAATTTTGTAAAGCAAAAATTCAGATAGGGTTGTCAAAAATTTTAGGGTTTTCCTACCAGTTGTGCAGAAAAGATTTGAGTTCAAAGTCAATGTTGATTTAGATCAACATGAGTTTAGATTGATGGAAGTTTAGGTTAGTGCTGTTGCAAGTAGATGACAATTTAGATTGATGATACTTTAGGTTGATGTTGATTTAGATCGATGTTACAATATATCAATGTTGATTTAGATCAAGAATGGTGAAGATACACCAGCACGCACATGAACGCCAGCAGTTGCATAGACAGAAGCAAATGTCATTTCAAGTCGACTTGACCTGAAATGATGTATGAATAATTGTAAATCCAAATATCAATGCAATCAAATCTTCTAGAAGTGGTATGAAGCAAATTAGCTCGTGTTGAGCTAAAACCATATCTACAACTCTGAAACTGACAAAGTCCATGAAGTAAAGAATGATCACAATGGACAGTAGGAATGACCAATATTGTAAATATATGCAAAGCGTCTAAGTGGTTCATACCAAATGCCACGGACTCATACTAACAACAACGTCAATTTAAATCAACTTGATCTAAATTGAACAAGTATCATGGACAACTCTTGTAATGAACAATAGGACGGCTATGCAATAGTATAATCGCTAGAAATACATGAACTCCACTAGCATTTACATCTAGAGAGACCAAAGAATGAGCAAATACACCTACTCTGCGGAACCAGGTTAGCTCAACTTGAGCTAACTGCATCTTCAGACAATGATGCAAAGGAGGTAAAGCACCAGCGTAAATTCAGAATGAATAACTAATACGAGGTGGAACGTCATATGGGAACATCAAATCAAATCGAGTTGATCTAAATGACAAAATGTTGATTTCTTCAAATGTATACAAGATGTTGATTTCCTCAAATGTAAATAGGATGGAAGAACAAAAGGCTCGATTGAACTCTTGCTTCAAGTTATCAGAGAACCGTCTCATCAAAGATGACGGAGACGACTTCAGCAAAGACGGCGACTTCTGGAAGTTCCAGATCCCAGAGAAGGTGGAGGGCTAGAGTTTGAGTCTTATACCAATGACTAACAACTTCTGCTTCACCACCAAGTACAACAAGAACCCAATTTTCTTCCCAATCTCAATGGATAAGAAGGTGAAAGAAGTAATGCAAGACATGGTTAGCTTCATCAAAGTCCATTGCGTGACCACAGATTTCAGTATTTTTGAGAAGGATCAATATTGCTTCATGACCTTTTTTGACTCCAAGAAAATCCTGTTTAGCATCTTGGAATGCATCAAATCATTGGAGCCAACAAAGTATAGGATTGGCATCCTTGAGCTTGAGAAGAGAGTTGACAACAAGACCTACGTCACTAAAGACAAAAATCTGTTAAGTGGGCAAGCGTTGTGCCGTAAGCTGCACCAGCTCTTTATCAATTTTGGTGTGTTCAAAACTCGGATTGAACTAGGGAAGAAGCAGACAACCGGTCGCAGCGTGTCCATCTTCAAAGTTAGCCAGGGAGAGGATCAAGAGGCTGCGGGAGTTGACATAGTAGCCAATTAAGCTAGTGTCAAGACCCAAAAGAAGAAAACGGCAGCAACGCTACCCGCAGCAAGATGTGCGTCAACGAGCAAGAGAAGCATTTTGGGTTCTGCGTTAGCTCAAAAGCAGGCGGCCAAAAACAAAGAGGTCCCCGCTGCAAACGATGACAGTTTTGCTTCTGCCGTCATTGACGTCCTAGTAGCGTGGAATCCTAATAAGGCTCCTGACTATAAGAGGTCGTCAGAAGCATACATAGCGTACTGGGCACACTGCACAGACGCTTACATCTACAAGATCAACAACAAGAAAGAGATTCCTATCGAACAGCTGGTCAAGGCTCCTGCACACTTGAACATCCGAGTGCAGGAGGACAGGATTGTCATGGACATGATGTGGTTCTTGATACACATGCCCGACAAGTCCACAAAGCAAACATTGTGTGTCATTCCTGTCATGCCAAAAGGTAACATCGTGAAGCTAGGAGCGTGGGAGACCATCAAGGATAAGGACTTCTACCTCATCAAAGGGCAACATAGTGTTGCGGCCAAATAAACTGATGGTGGATGAGAACATCGACGAAGACATTGTAAAGCACTTTCAAAAGTGGGGCTATTACGTTGTGTGGACCACAAACCATGAGAAGCTTTGTATGATCTCCACATACTACAACCAAATGAACCACTTCACGGCAATAAAGCCTTCATGGTCCACAAATATTATTAGAGCGCAAAATGTGTGGGAGGAGATGGAAAGGCCACGCAATCCAAAGGAAGCCACAGCAATTGGGACATCATCAAACGCTCAGAGATTCCAAGAGAACATGTCGAACGGCATTACTAGATGGAATGCTTGATAATTTGGATAATTGATAGTTCAGGTTGACTTGACCTGATTTGCATTTGTTCAATGGAATGACATCTCCTTTGCACATGCAAAAATTCAACTTGGCAATGAACACGCGTTTCTCCCAACTCAACATGGTCAAGTCACAGAAGAGCGCCACAGGGAAAGACGCTAGTGAGAAAGTAAAGCTCATTAACAAGCTCAAGATTATATCCGCTCCCAATGATATTTTTAACCTCTGGAGTGAGGTCATCAGTAGCGCCGCATGCGGGGAGCTCATTGACCCTGACACGTTAATGAAATTCAAGGAGAAAAAAGGATGGAAGCCTGAGCAGCAACTCATCACTCGAGAATTCTTCAAGTGGTTTAGGAATCTCTCCATTGCCGACTTTGGGAAGTTGGCAAAGCATATCCTCAACCTTGACGGTGAGAAGAGGATCCATGAGTATCCAAAAGTGATGATACAACAAACATTGTCAGTCCATGAAAGCTGCTATACGGCCAAAGAGTGGGTTGAACGGCAAAAGTGGAAGTAGCTTGTCAAGAGAGAGCTCCACAAGATTGACCGGAGCTTGGGCTTGCTTAACGTGGCCGGAGAGCTCAACATTGAGAAATGGAGGGAATTTAAGAGGAGTTGCAACATTACAAGCGCAACTATGAATACTTTGTTGGAGCTTCCCGAGGAAGAGTACTACTCAAAGGCAAAGCAGCCAAGATCCAAGTTTAAGAAGGCAAACGAGATCTCACCTTACGCGGCGGAGTTCTTCTGCCTCTTTCTCTTGCGCAAGAAGAACTTCGTTTCCACGACAACAAAGGCACACTTCCGGCCATACAACATTATGGCCAGCAAGCATTTGCAGTGGCCTCTTGAAACATGGAAAACAAACACCGTGGAAGACTTCAAGATTGGTATAATTGATTCCCGATACCTTCTAGGTGTCTTGAAAAAAGGCGAGAACTCTTTCGGCACACCATATTTCTACGATGTCATGAAAGAATTCCAAGAGAAGAAGTAGCTGCTGCTTGAAGAGATCTCCATGTGGCTTTTAATCTGCTTGGATATGATCGAGCAGACACAAGCGCTAAACTACGTGGAGACAAATGAAGTTCTGAAGTCATTCAAGCAAGACTTCTCTAATTACTATCCGAGAGATTATGAGCGATTGGGGGACTACTTGGCAGGACATGCAAAGTCCAAGAAGAAGGTATTGCTCACGTTCCTACAAAATACAAATGTTTGACCGCTGCAGACTATTAAATTGGCTTGCAAAGCCTCCAATACACCGATGTTCACCAAGACCCGCGGATATAATGAGCTAGAGTACCGGATCCATAATACGGAGCTGCGGATGGAGTTTTACATTGCCATATTGCGGAGATTCAGTGTCCCTAGGATGAACATCTTCTTGTTATTTGCTGGCACAAAAGTTACATGTGCTGCTCTGGTTTGTCCATTTCAGCTTGACTCAATCTGCATTGTCATATTGGTTAATTTATAGCTTACTTAATAGATAGTTTTAGTAGCATTTGTCATTTAGATCAACCCAATTTGAAATGCTTCATACATTGTATTGTCAGTTCCATATATGATCCGGATCATTCAGGTCGACTCAACCTAAACCAAGTGAGTCATTGTATTGCACATTAGCTTCAAATTGAGGGTTTGGATATCCATTTAGATCTATCCAATCTGATCTACAAGTTACCTGTGCTGATTGTTTTCCATGATTTATGAAAAGCAGATGTGTGGAATGCATTGTTATGCGGTGGGGCCAAAAGAGGAGGGAGATCAATGGGCAGATATGCAAAGTTTGCTGAGATTCTAGATAGGGAGGATTTTTTGCACAAGGAGTATAGAGTTGATGAGGATGACTTCTATAAGAAACCGACATATTTCAATACATTTTCAACGTCAAAAAAAGGCAAGAAATCCGCTTGAGACACTGCGTGTACGCTGTCTAGCAAGCGTAATTCTTCCATGGCTCCTTCATTTGACAATTACTATGTTGACCTCAGCTTGGGGAATGACAATGATGCAGACAACTTGAACAACAACTACTACACGGAGGAGCATCAGACTCCAGTTGCAAACATGTCTCAAGAGTTTTTCACTCCAACAACGAGGTAGTCACCGATCATAGCCGGGTCTTTTGCGTCCTCCAAGCGACCACGTTTGGAGCAGCATCCAAACACATTGCCTACTACCTCTCTGCCTACAAAGAAGAGGAAGAGAACTGTGGACAGCTTTGAGGAGATGAAAGCAGATATGGAGGAAAAACGGCAAAGTGACAGGGCTTTCTAAGCAAAGATGGCTAAGCAGCAGTCCAATAGAATGGACTCCTTCCAATTGTTCATGGAGATGGAGTCCAAAGACAACAAGGCCATGTGGGCAGCAATGATGTCACAAATTCAAGGGGTCTAGCCAGTAGCTTCATTCTTGCCGCATGCGGCTAATCAGCCATTTCTCATCTAGCATACAGGAGCATGATTGCAGTTCAACGAGCCGGTGTTGATGCAAGCCCCTTCTGCCTTTGCTCCCGTATATCAAGCTGCCCCTCTTTTGGCGCAAGTGCTTGTTTCCCCCGCAGTTCCTCCCATGCAAGTTGAAGGTCAAGTTCTTGCTCCTCCTTTTGCCGTTTCAGCAATTGAGCCTGTTATAGCTGCCGTCGTGGCTAGCACTCTTCCAACCCCTCCGCTCCCACCAAAGGACCCGGTCCTAGATCTTCCTCCATCTTTGCAAGCCAAGTATCCAAGTGTAGCGGATGCAGCAATCAAAGATTGCTTGACATCCAATGTTGCAGTCAACACTAGAAACAAGGAGGAAATTAGCTCTGACGCCATTGACGGGATCGATGGGAATCAATCTCCAACCAAACGAGATTTCGTTGCAAGTTAATCCCACAATTGCTTGATGTCAATTGTGCAATTTTAGCTTGACTCAAGCTGAATTGTATAGTATTTTGTGTGTAGCCCTAGGCACTTTGTAAGTAGCAAAGCATTTTTGAATACCACAGCATGCACTAAGAAGAATCCATAGAGGTCTGACAATTTAGACTCATTTTTGTAAATTATTCTCATTATCCAAGCCACTTGAATAAGAGTTCCTCATAAACTATTTTCTTGTGCGATTATGATTGGCAGGCCCTATTTCTATTGAATTTGTGCCTTTGCCCTCCGGTTTGCCGAGTGTAAAAACTCACCCGCCTTCTCCTACTCCTACTCCTACTCATGTTGATGTCATCCAACCAATTATGAATGAAGACCGAGATTCAGAATACCCATTGCCGCAACGTGTTAATTCAGAGTCTGTTGTCTTTGCTAGCGTGCGGCCAGATGTTGCCATCCTTTATCCAATTTGTGCTGCGCTAAACATTGCTGCGCATTCCACTGAGTTGCCAAATTGCCAGGTAGGATGTTCTTCTCTTTTTTGCAATTCACAAACTCTAACTCTTGTTGGAACGCACTAAACTCTATAAGGAAATTTGCTCAAAGAGTTGTGTTTCCAACTTATAATTTTGCTATTAGTGCGTCATTGTACTATGCTTCTTGGCCTTTGTCCATTCACAAATTTTTAAATGAGATGCTAATCATACTTTTTTGGTCAAGCAAAACTAATGCAAACCAAGTCTTGGCCAATCATGAATTTTTAAATCATACTTTGCTTGACAAACAAACATAATTAATACAACAGCCAATCACAAATCTTTAAATCATATTTCACTTGACCAACAAATACAACTAATACAAACCAAGTTTATTATACATATAGACAAGAATCTACAATTTTCTTATTAAAGTGCAGTCTTTTTGTTATGCCAATGTTGTTGTGTTTGGATGGATTTGCTCAATTTTTTGAATGTGGTGATTGTTGAGTTCCAAATGGAGCTCAACTTATGAGGAGCTACTTGGCGTTAGTTGTCCCTTCATAGAGCATGTACCACTCACTATATGTCTTACTCTTTCTCACCTTTTTTCTAACTCCTAAGTTACAAAACTAGAGTCTATACTCCCACCCAATTATTTCTTGGATTTCTACTAAAGAACTTCTTACAATTGGTTCCCTTGTCTACAATGTTTTTTCCTTGGGTATCCAGCTTGAATATGTTACTCAAGGATTCCCCATTTTTACACACTCTCAAGCCTTTTTTTTTTTTTGCTTGTGACTTGTCATAACATTATTAATCAATTGTACCACGGTCCAAAATAGGGTCTTGTTTGTGAAGTCTTTATTAGTAAGGCCTCTCTAAAAAAAAGGGCATGATTGCATTGTAACATGTATGGCAAACTCTATTTGTTAGGGTGTTATGTAACCACTCTTCACAAGCGCCACTTGATAACTCTTAAACGCCTAGAGGTGTATAACAAAATGAATTCTTTTGTAAGTTGAAAAAAAGTTGTTTTCATCAAGTTTTTTCAAAAGTGATCCTAAAGACATGGTTTGTCATGAAAAGTAAAAAACAATCCCATCAAATGTACTCATATTTTGTTTAGGTAACCCAAATTGTGAGATTCATAAACATAGTGTTAAATCCTATGCTGCCCTTTTTGCAATTTTCATGAGGACACCATGCATTCTTGACTTCTGCAATTATTAGAAATAGTATCATAATAGGTGGGCACTTACCACATCATTGTAAAGCCCTATAGAGGTATTGTAAAGGGGTAGTCAAAGTAACTAGTCGGGCATTTAGGGCTTAAGTGTTTACTTATAGTCATAAAAACGTGACAATTTTTGTGTTGTGAAACTTGTGTTGTGAAGTTTCACATTTGCAAGGTGTAACAACAATTATAATTCCTCCCTAAGTACTTCAAGGAAAACATTCTATTCTTTGTTTGGGATATTCTAGAAAGCCCAAGGAAAGAAATATCTAGAGTGTTCTAGAATGTTCTACACTTGTAGACAATAATGGTTGTCAAGATCAAAAATTTTGCTTGAAGATATAAAAACCTAGATTTTCCAAAGTATGCTTGAAATCTTGGGTAACCAATTTTAGCGTTGGAGATTTCTTCTTCTAATTATTCTAAACTATCATGGAGAGGTGTTGAAATTTGAGAATCTTGCAAATGTTTAAAATTCCTGTTATTGAGCCTTTCTTCTTGTCAAAGAAAAGAAGACAAACTTGTGTGTAGTTAAAAGCATGGGCATTGAAGTTGTTTTTTAGTTTTCTTCCTTAGGCAAAATTCAAGTCTTGACTCTTGCTAGTGACTAGCATGGAAAATTGGTTGAGCAATGTTTTTGCTTGTCACAAGAAATGGTGGACTTTTTAGTAGACATATGGGAGCAAGAAGGCTTGTATGGATGAAGTGAGAGTTTCTATTTTGGTAATTATATGGCCAATTTTATTGGGGTCACATGGCACTCTTTTTCATATAACTTGCTTTTAGCAATTATCAAAATCTACCACGTGTTTGCAAGATTAGAAAGCATTAGAACCACACCTTCTTCTTTGCTGGTTGCCCACCTTTGGTGAGGCATTTGAGCTGAAATAAATTTAGGCACTGCACTATTCAGGCCCTAGTTGAAGTATTTCTCTTGAAGTTTCTTTGCCAACAACATATTATATCTATCTGTTTACACAATGTTGATTCTATCAATAGCATCACTTTGCAATTTCAATGAGAGTTTTGTGGATACATCATGGTTTTCAAGTCAATTTGATTAATCTGTTCCATTTGGACTCACTGAAGCATACGAGGCACAACAAAAAGCAATTGTTTTGAGACTGCAAAACAAGTCAGAACCACATCCAATCTTGGCTCTACCAATAACAAAAAACACAAGGAGTTTTGCAAGACTCAATTAACATGGTTGTTGAGTGTCTCTCAAATCAAAGAGTACAGATGAGTGCATTTTTAGTCATGACTATGTATCAACATACCGTCTTACTCAAATACATCAAGGCTTACATCTTATACAATTTGCTCTTCACTTGGTGAAGTTACTATGAAAATGCCTGACTTAGTTGAATAAGCTTTTTCCTCTCTAGCAATAGGATAAGCTGCATAAGCTGACACTTGTTATAACCTTGAAACTCCTAAACAAGCTCCATTAATGTTACCTAGAGAAACAACAAGAATCCCTGCATCAAAAATCAAACACTTCACAAGTCTAAGTGGATTACGTACACCAATTGTATGACCAAATGGCAGAAGATGTATTTAAAAATACAAAAAATAGCTATTCTTGTATTTGGAAAAATAACTACACGTTTGTGTCACCAGGGTACTAATAACAAACCTAGAATTTTTTTTGAATAGCCCTGTAATTGGGACACTATAACACACTTACAATACAAGTTGACAACCACAAAATCTACTTCAGCATACATGATACAAACCAAGAGAGCACTAGCAATAGGTCCTTTACGTTGAAAAAGTCATGATTTTTGAGTGATAGATAAGAATCAGTTGGTGTAAATCAAATTGTGATGAAGATCAAGACATCAACTTGACCATATTTTTCCATTACGGACTAAAATGACTAGAAAAAACTTTGGAATTAAATGAAAGTAACAAAGAAACATGACAAAGTAGCTTTTTCATGATAAATGCGGTTTTTTTATGCGGTTTCTATTGGTCATCCATTGTACCATGTGCTTTTGAGTCAGCCTCTTTAGCGTCTTCTTTGTGTATGTTTCTTCTAGATTAGGACTTTTGTCAGTAGACGTAAGCTTTACATTAGGAAGCCCATTTCTAGAAGAAGGAACATCAACAGATGCCACTCTCTTGGATTCAGTATTTGGCTTCAAATTTAGGAGAGTTTTCTTTGAAGCTGGTGGCTTCTTAGGAACCTGACTTGGTGGCTTCTTAGGAACCTGACTTGGTGGCTTTTTAGGAACCTGACTTGGTGGCTTCTTAGGAACCTGACTTGATGGCAACCTAATAGGGGTACAAAACATTTCATGTGGTGTAATCCCACAAGCCATCATTGTATTGTATAACAAGCCATGAACATCAATGACCTATACCAGCAAAAAACAACAACCTCAGTGATTAAGCACTAGAACAAGAATGATTGGGTTTCAAAAGCATTTCTCCACAATATGCTGAAAGTAAAGATCACTACGCTACCCCAAATCATGTGACAAATTTGATTACTTCTAGGATCAAAGTAGTTTCAAGCAATGACAAAAGAATGCAAAGAAGAGGTAAATGCCTAACATGATGACCACACTGAACAGGAACAAGCCCAAAGTTGTTGAGTCCATGTCCAAGAGGCTCATTCATAGCTTCTTCAATTTTTGATTTTGAGTCATTGATTTCCAACATTATGGCTGGTGAAAAGCCAGCTTCCTGGCAAAGGTCAAACCACTTTTTTTTCCTTGTTGCATGCACTTGCATATTTGTTCATAAACGTGAAGTTTTTAAAAACCTCACCTCTACTGAAACAATTCAGAAGAAGCTCTAATCAAAAACTTAGGTAAAAAGGAAAAAGCTAGGTTATCAAAATAACCTCGAACATAACCAGGTACCTACGTGGCCTTGAAAAGATCTACTTCCGTAAGTGATACATCAAAGCATAATGTTGTAACATTTGCATGGAAATTGCAGATGTTGACTATCTAAATAACTTGAAATTGGATATTGGATGAATATGAAGTAGTTGGGAATATATGGAGTCTTAAATATTCAAAAACATACCTTGTTCTTCATAGAAATGCTTCTTCCACGATAAATTGAGTGGATAAATTCAAACTATACCAACCAACACAAACAACTTTAAGCATCTTATATACATGAAAGTTGGCAAACAAAACCCATCCATTGATCTCAAATGTCCTGTATTTTTTCCCATGTTTATGTAATAATTAACATTTTTTGTCTTTTGATTTTTTGGTTTATTTCTCATCCCCAATCTTAGACAAGCATATCAATATTCAACTACAAAAAAATAGATTCTAGTTTTTTGTAAGCAGTTCTGTGTCAAAATTAAAAATTGATAAAAACCACCATTGGTGATGAATTTTTGAGATTTGATTGCATGTTACTATAGGAAAGCATCCATATGCACATCTTCCATGCTAAATAAACACCTTCAAGCACGTGGTTTAGGGACCTCTAGAAAATTCTTATGCTTTGGAAAATTTCTAATTTCATATGATATCTAGTTTCCACCAAATAAACACAACAATATGTAGAAAGGTACAAATTTAGTCAAAATGAATATGTAAACTGTAGGGGAACCTTTGTTGTTGCCTCGGCTGATTGTTGTCCATCAAACCCTTATGTTACACACAATTTATGTGATTTTGTATCTTCTCACCGGATGTTTGTTTATTACCCAATCATACATATCAAGACAATATCTGCACCTTTTGTTGCTCGCAATCCTACCTCAACTTTTTTTAAATTCCTTGATGATTAGCAAGCAGTTATTTCATTATTTATGTGGGACAAGAATAAGGCACCATGTTTTTTAATTAGTTACTACAAGATTCAAAGTTTGTATTCCGGGTTTCACCTCTTCATGTGTCCTACATGGTAGTGGGTACTAAGGTACGTTTGTTTCAAAGGTAGGTGCGTTTAGAGAGTACTGCTTTAAAATAAATCATTGCTGTGTTCATTGAATTACTAAATTGCATTTAGACAAAAATACAATTGTTCTTATACAGCCAGTCATGGTAGGTGAAGTGATCACATCTGAATACATATTCCAAAATTTCAAAGCCCTTTTACATTAGTAACCATAAGGATGTGATGCACAATGTGCCAATACAATAACAATATGTACCAATAATAGATCTGGCTTTACTCAAGTTCTGAATTCACAACTCAAGTGTCTATGGGAGAAGGGACATACTAGATCTCAATAATATCCTCAAAACAACATCTACCTATATTATGGAGTGGAAGGATTTTTCTAAATGCGCCCTTTTCTAGAACCTTCTAGCATTTTCCATTGTAGGTTGAAGCAGCAATGCACGTCCAAGATATGGAACATCAAGTGTTCTATAGCCATGTTTGTTTCCAAAATTTTGTAGAACTTCTTGGTGGAAGTTGAAACACTACAAGATTCTCCAAACCCCCTTCCACCATATGTTGGCAACCAAAATAATTTCAAGCACCTCTTACCAAATATAGAAGGGTAGTATTGTGATGAAAGCAATTGATTTTGGTCGGTTTCAAAACGGGACCAAAATGATGTTGTATGTGGATTACATTCTACACTAACTGTGAGATATGAACCTTTTCTATTTGTATAATCCATGAATATTAGATTAAAGACCAATTGGTTTGTGAGATATCAGCTTCTTGTAAAGCTGAATGTTACATTACTCATACATGTCCTACTCACTCAAACCGTGTGACTTTATACTAGTCTATACTGCTAAGTGGGAGGTTATCCCTTTTTGCGCCCTTCTCCATACCCTTTAGAACATTTTCTTTTAAGTTGAACCAATAGAGGATGCGTGAGATAAAGAACACAAATTGCCCTCCAACCATGTTTTTCTTCCAAAATACCCGAGAGCATTTGGTGGAGTTTGAAGCAATAAGCAATGACCTAGATATAAAATTCCAAATGCCCTACAACCACGTGCTAGAAAACTAGTAAAATGCCAAGCCCCCATAGAGTAACATTGTGGTGAAAGCAATTTGTATTGATGGTCTCACCAAGATGATGATTTTTGAGGATTAAATTCTAAACTAGTTTGAAGATGGAATATTTGCTTAGTACATGTGACTAGGTTCTAAACCAATAGAAATGGGATGTCAAATCCAAGAAATAGCAAATGTTGCATTATTCAAAAATGTCCCAATCAAGGGAAGCGTGTGCATGTACCCTAGTACTAGAAACATCTACTATGGCTTACAATTTGTTCCATAACCAACATTGTGGGATCTTCTGATTAATATTTTATTTTATTTCTCGTAGAGAAGTTAATGGATTCAGGTTAGCTACTTGACGGCTAAGTGCATAAAATTTTTACACTTACATTAAATAATGCCTTTTATTATTGCAAAAAGTTCTTGCAATTATAAATTGCCCCTTCAATCATTATATTCACACTTTGACTCTGTTTGAAATGTCGCTTTTACATGCGAGACCATTGCCTACATGACTGATTTCATGGAAACCATAAACAACATTGCATGTGTCTCTAATAAAGCAAGCGTACTTGTTGTAACCTACTTATGACTGCGTAATAAATGAACATGTCCTAAATGTTTACAAAAAAACTAAGGCCTCATTCCATGTGTTCATTTATCGCCAATCCTGTGAATTGTTTTGCAAGCAAGCAATTATCATAGTACTACACCAATCTTCATTACAAGGTCAATGTGTGCAGCAATCATGGTGCTTCTTGCTGATTATAAATGTACTTGTACCATATTTGCCTAGCAAAATGAAATGTTTAACAAAACTTGCAAGTAGGCAATTCAATTGCATTACATATTATGGAACTCCATCAATTGTCTAAACAATGATTTCCTATTAGACTAGCCTATGTAAGACTAACAAAAAATGTGCGACCCACTCCAAAACATCCTTTGGACATGCCCTAAGTATTGTACGTCTCAATTTGCTGTTCCGCCCCAATGCGCTTCTATCTATTTTATTTTTGCATACAAATGACGGAACATTCCTATGCTATTGTGCCATGTTGCTTAGCCATGGCCATAGTATGTTCAGTAAGTAGGTATCCGGTCCTCCAACGTAAGGATCAAGTATTATTGTATTTGAAACAGGGTTCACGAAGACCTTTTCCAAAGTGTCGTCAATGATGAGCGTGTTTGACGGTGAAGGTCTAAATCCTAAATCTTGTTCAAAATTGGATCTTTTATGCCATAATTCTTCTATGAGGCTCTTGAACAATATGGGCTTCCTTGGATTGAGGGGATATGGTAGTGGTCGCTTGTGACTATCCAAAACTTGTGTATACAATCTTTGGCCTTTCACATCTAGCACTATCATTCTATGGTTTAGTAGATGGTCCAAGATAGCTTTTGTTCTTCAATCTTCCATACTACAAATAATTATGTGAAAATGAGCAAACACTTTTGCTAAGAACTCAAGAAGGCTAGGGTGCTTCAAGACAATGCAATTTGCCACTTTCCAAGATCCTTTTGGCATTGCAGTTGCATTTGGATGCTCTATTTTGCATAACACACCATTGATGTCAATTACCAGTAACTTCTCTTTTTGTTGAATGGGGGACAGACATGCTGTGGTGTGTTTTATGTTGCATCCAAGCATTGGAGTTGGACATGAGGGCTGATCCATATCACGGAACAACAATCATCATATACTAATACATAGAAATATAGACAATCATGCACAACAATTGGAAGATTTACTCCTGAAATTCAAGTTTAGTAGACATCATTAACATCAAAGACATGTTCAACCATGTATCCACGCCATACTATTTAAAAGAATGTGCTAGAACATAATTACAGTGACTCACAAAACTGAGTTAATGTTTACTGTTACTTAATATAATTTTTCATATCAAGTGCATTAATAACTATTTTCAAGTGTCATAAAAAGTAGATTAAAGGTATCCAAGTACCTACGTACTAATACAAGGAAACCTCAATGAAAAATTTGCAAGGGTTATTGAGATATTTCATTTCAAAGGAGAGTAACTAATTGACTCACTTTTGGTCTTGCATGTTTATATCTCCATCTCCTCTTTATATTGACAATATATCATAGAACTTAAATTTAGTTGTGAATGTTATAAGTAGGAAAGAGTGTTTCTACTCCTTCTCTAATAGTATATTGTACTTTTAATGGTTCCATAACATGATAAGGCCATTGCTTAAAATAAATAAAAACAGTGTAATATCATTGAAAGAATAAAAAAGAAACGTCTTTTCATACTAAATTATTTATAGAAGGATAATCAACTAAAATTTTAAATCACTTAGGGAGGATATGTGTGACAGTAATGACACGTACAAGATTTATTATTGCTCCAAAACCATTCAAATTAGTTAGGCAACAATATGACAATGAAATGAGTGTCTAGACAATGCAATGTGCATTGAATTTGCAAGTTTAAAGGCTTATGTGAAGAAGAAAAAACCTATTAAAATATAGACATATATATACTTAAGTTTGTTTAAATTTTGCCAAGTCTCTTGAAAATTAGACTATTGCAGATTGGAAGTAAGTAGTTTCTTGAGATGAGACTTAAATATATCTATTCTACTTAGATGGTTGTTACTATTGTTGGAATTGAGACAAAGAGGATTTTATAGATTGAACTATGAAGAAAGGTGTGAAACATGGAAAAGGTCATACAACAGTTTGGGATTGCATAAGTGCAATTAGACTTGGTATGATTTGCAAGATAGAAGGTACAATAAATCAATATGTCTGTTCTAGGGTATTAGAGACTAATCTCCTTATGATGTTTGTTCAAAGTATGGCATAGATGCATCTTGAATCATTTTTCAAAATGACAACAATCCAAAACGTACAATAAAAACAATGAAAGAATATTATTTAAACAACTTTTCAATGTTTTAAAGTAACATGCTTAATCACCCAACCTAAACCCAATAAAAGATGTACGGGCAACACTAAAACAAAAGCTCAATTGTTAATCCACACATCTAAAGGGTTTGTTAAAATTGTGAGAGCGTGGGTTTTAGATTTTCCATTCTATCACTTCCAGTGAATGTGAGAACCTTTATGAAAGCATGCCACAAAAGATGCAAGCAATTAGTTATGCATAGGGGCAAGCAAATTGATTTTTGAGTGTGTATAGACACACAAGTCCAAAACTGAGTCAGTGAGGGGTTTATTTTCAGAATTTAGTGTTTCCATATGTTATGTGTATTTTGTTTTTAATTTCTATGTGAATAATCAAGAAAACTTCTACTTTCTAACAATTAGTTCACATGTTGGATTGTTCACTCCATGTGCTAATATTGCTTATTTAATAAAAAACATCCAAACTTTGACTCGGTTTTGTGAGACAATGTAGATTACGTAGCGACATGGCCTTTATTCCATTTTCTAAAACTGCAATTGCCTCAGAATTGCACCCTATCCCTAAAAGAAGATGTTTAATTTTGGTTTGTTGCTATGCAGTAGCTACAAAGTACTGTCATGCCTTATTTTGCATGCAATGTCTTCTATCGGGTGGAAAGCCTTCCACGTAATGAAAACATGTCATTTTGAGATGAGTCTAGCGCCTACCTATGCATCTCTAGGGACGACAACGATGGCTTCAGATGCAGCGCTCGTGCCATTGGATCTTGGTACCTTTGTTCTCTGACAATGAATAGAGTCTTGCAATATCAAGATTGATGTCATGAAAATTATTTCAGAATCATCCATCAACTTTAGAATATGGAAACAAATATGCAAATACACGTTTTAGTCTAGTAGTCTCACCTGAGTTGGTAGAACGGGTGTCTCTACATCCATATGATCCTTGGTGGGTTGCGTGAATCCTAGCTGGTCAGAAGTGGCGCTAGTCATTTCCAATGCTGTTGTTTGCAAAGCATCGTTGGCTATATAGGCAAGAATATATACCGGTTTCTTTGGCAAACCATGCATTGATTCCATTTGGACGTCCACCAGTACATCCATTTCCCTATTCACTTGCCCGGATTTCTCTAGCATACTGGCCATTGCCTGTTGAACCAATATGTGCACCTTCCGCTCCATTTCCCTCCAAACTTCTTCCTTTTGGCGCTCGAGTTCCAATTTTTGCTGCTTGATTAATTCATCCTTCTTTACACTGTTTTTTTTGTTATCTTTGATGCTCTTCTTTGCTGCTTCCAATATACTCTTCATTTGCTGCTCTCTCTCTTTGTTCTTTTGTTGGAGTTTTTGTGTTAGGCGTTCCATGTGCCCGTCAAAGGCTAACAGCTTCATGTCATTTTTTTGCTTCCGCAAGGGAGGATCATCCTTCGACAGGCAGTCATCAACGTCGTTGAGGTCAATGGGGTCCTTTGGCGTGTTACCCTAGTCAATTTCTAGTCCACGCCCCTTCTCAACCTTCACTACTATCCTTGCGTGCATCATTGCTGCTGCTGGTAACACACGCACTTGCACCTTAGCAACCTCAATCCGCGTTGCAGGTACTTTGTTGCCTTGTGCTACCATTGCAAGGCCTCTCTTGACCTGCACTTTGGACGTCGAGTGGTAAATTACTTGCTCATTAGATATTGCCCCCTCTTTGTCTTGAATCTTTGGCGCCAGGACTTCAATTGCATCCACTTCCATGGGCTAGGCCTCGCTTACTAGAGCTCCTCCCAAAGTGTCTTCCTTCATGGTTTCAATCCTTTCTGCTGGGATCTTTGTCACGTTTACTTCCCCGGTCTAAATTACGCTTGCCTAGCTCTTCTCCAAAGGGTCAAACGCCGCAATTGCAACCTTGCTTGCCGGAGCCTCTTTTGATGGATGCACATGCGGGGCCCCAACTCCACTTCCTGTAGCTTCATCTAGCACTTCCACCTGTGCGGACTTCTTTCTGCTCACCGGAATTTGCTGAGACAAATCACCCTCCGCAACCTACAACTTTGTCACGTAAACCTCTTTCGACGTGGGCACCTCAGCGATCCTAATTCAACTTGTTGGAACCTCCTTTGCAACCTGCAGCTGTCCCACCGGAATGTCCTTTGACGCAACTACCTTTGTCGCCCCAACCATGCTTGTCAAAACCTCCTCCGTAGGCTGCACCTGCGCGGCTTCTATTCCAATCTCTGGAGTATCCGCACACTCCCGCGTCGACTGCGGCAATTCCTTTGCCATAGCTACCCTAGAGACCTCTCTCAATAGCAACGACCTCACTTTTTGAACACCCATCATTAGATGATGAGCTCGACAACGCTTCAGAGGGTGTTCACTCACAATCTCAAGAGAAGGGCTCCTAGACTTGCGACTTCTACAACTAGGCAATTTCTGAGGACTTCTTCCTCTCTCTATCTTTGAATGCCCTTCAAATAGAACATCCTCCTCTATGATAATTCTCTTGGTCTTGTCACTTGCTGACGGAGTGGAGTAGTAATCTCCAATTGCAAGTCTCTCTATTGGGGTGGACATTACTAACTCGTCGTCTCCATTGTCTTCCCGCTCAACATTGCTGTCACCCAATTCCATTGGCATTGATGCACAGCCGTCATTGTCAAATTGAACATTTCTAAGAGAAGGGACACTTGGAGTGAGGTCAAACACCTCGCCCAATATGGACCTATTCACATCTTGTATCAACCCCATTTCTTGAAATGATTCCCCTGCATTGTTGTTACTCAAAGAGATGCTTAGACAAGTCTGTGCAAGTGGAAGTATATCCTCTTCATCCCCGTCTTGCTGAACACCAGGGCTTCTTTCGTAATTGTAGTGGTTCTTTATCCCAAAAGGGACTGGATCCGCATTCTTGGTTGCAAAGTTGCGTCTTGTCATGTCTAGCTTAATGGAGCCAAGATCCAATTGCTGTTGCGTACAAATATAGTTTAATTCATTTGGTATGAGCTGTGTATCTATCACCTTGGGCATTAGCGAACTAGAGCTGCTGAAAATTATGTCTTCCACAACAAGACTAGGCCCCCTTTCATGTGCTACCTCTTCAACGGCGGGGCTTCTACCCAAAGGACCCGCTGTAGTTGTCGTGCTTTGTACTTTGCGAGTTTGCAGATTCATTGTTTAACCATTGTCTAAATATTCATCCAAGAGCTTATTGTCTGTCTGCATGCTGGGATCAAACAAGTGCAACTGTAACTGGCTTTCGAGCCAATGCATTTTGGTGACAAAAGCAAACAGTAATTTTGCCGGCTTGTCCTTCAATGGCAACACTAACAACACCATCTGTAGATTGAACATCTGCTCGTAATGAAACGAACGCGTTATTTTCTTGTAATAGAGGACTCTAAAGTAAATAAAGCAAAATTTAGCTGTACAATGATGAATTAACCATGATGTCCCCACACACAATATGGTCTTTAGAATTCCTTTAGACGAGATCTCATTCATTCACCATTGTGTCAAACAACTGTGACAATCTTATCTAATCTAAGATGCTAAGAATTATTGACAAAGGATTGGAGTACAAATTTGTACTATGGCGCATATCATTGGTTTTTGGCCAGCCAATAGAGTGCACAAGGTTGACTTCTCCTTTGCAACCTGACCAATGAAGTGCATGTAGGTCTCCATGCGAAGTTCTTTATTGGTTGCACCAACACTTGCCTCTGTTTGATACGCCTCCGAGCTATCAAACCAAGGATCCTGTGTTTCAAGTACTAAGGGCCACCTCATGCGCCTATCCGCCAACTGAGAAGAGAGGATGGCCACTAACACGCCTCCCTCGTGAGCAACCCTAAAGGTAGAGCCTTTCAAGTTTCTCTCGGCAATTTCAAGGATGTACCGACTAAGGAGACATTCATGATTGATGAAGAACCTATTCTTGATTGCTTTGAACTTCTTCTCATCCTCTGTATGATAAATGACCATCCATTATGCCATTGATTGTAGGGATAATTAGAACCCTCCACCCTCAACAGCCAATGGCTGAAATAATGTCCGCCATGGCAACGTACTTGTTCTGTCACCACTGTTGTCTAGCGTGGGCAAAATGTTCTGCAAGTCCATAATACCTCCACATATCAAGTCATCTAGGGCAATGAACACTTGCATAAGCACAAAGTCCTTTGAAAAAACGGACTTGCTATAGAACGCTTGCAGCATATGCTGTCCCCCTTCTTTGTACATAGCCACTATTGGTGGTCAAACTTGCACTTTAGAAGGTGCCCGGCTTAATATTTGTATTGTCTCTGCTGCGCACGCATCCGGCAATGGAAAATTCTTCTTCTCCAATACTACACGGTTGGACTGGGCCAAAAACTTTGTCTACGCACGCCTCAGTAACTCTGTCATGTGCAGAGCGTTGAATTTAACCTCCTCCTTCAGCTTCTTCCAATGGCCCTATCACATGGTGCCGATTTTGGTGACAAGGGGATCCTTTGCTTTGTCCAAGTACTTGTCCATGAACTTCAGTAGGTATTTCTTCCACCTTCTCTTGTTTGTCCAACTCTTCAAGCTTACATTAGAAGCATAATTTCCTAGCTTACCAATGTATATCTTTGGGGGGGCTTCTCCCCAACATGAGTCGTCTTCTTTCTTGGTGGCGCAACTTGCTAAGATTTTCTCTGCGCACTTGAGCATAGCATTGTCATCCAAGCCAAATGTCACCTTGAAGGTGTTTGATTTCCACGCCTAGGGTATAAATTTCTTCGCCTTCTTGTCTATCACCTCCCGATAGAAGCTTCTTGTGTTGGGGTTGAATAGCCGTCCTTTAGTATGCGCCACAAAAACATCCAGCCATGTGAGCCAGACTTGCTCTGTGGCTGTAACTAAACATAGCTCCCCTTGCATTTCTCACCTTTTAATAGTCTTTCTATTTGCTTGCGAGAATACATTCAACATCATCTACATGAAATCTTGCTTACCAAAGCCCAAATTGTACAGCATTCCGTAAGCTCTTTGGACCAAGTATATATAGCAAAAGCAACGGTTACATGCACAACAATAACGCGCAGCACTTGGTGTTATCATGACAACCGTTCAAAAACCAGAGACAACATTGTATCCTTGGCTTGGAGTGGAACCTCAACAAACAAGCAAAACAATTGGAAAGCCAACCATACGAAGCATGTGACATCTACGTTATCTTGGGTGATAGAGATATACTTGACAAACTCTGAGAAAATACTCACATTCCATTTTGCAACCTTCGGGTTGGTCTTCTTATTCACTTTGCAAATGCAAGTTAAAGGTGGGCAACCCATACTCACCTAGATTTCTTGTGCGTGTTGGAAGTACAGTGTCGAGTTGGGCAATGCAAGTGTTAACAAGCTCTAAGCATTCAGACGTTGGGAATGCTCCACAAGACAACTATTGTTGTTTGAGTATACAATATGGCATTTGAATTTTACATATCTTGCCTTCAATGCTTGCGATACACTGTCGTCCGCACAAATCTCAACCATCGCTTGGTAAGTGTGTTGACCATTGATGATCATGAACTTCTTTGATACTACTAGAGTCCCATTGACGATTTGAGGCCTCCCTCTAATGGGCATCACTGTCAACTTGGGTATTGCCATCCTAAAATTGAATTTTAACATTTGTTTCAAGTATAAGACATGCTCTGCATGTATGGGACAACATTTCACAGAAGCAAGTGCAATAGTTAGCTTTGACATTGCTATGTCAAATGCTTTGTCAAATCCATAAAGGTATAAGTCCTTGAATGCCTTGCGGGTAGCATCCCTTTGCTTCAAGAGGGTGGCATGATCCTTGCCCTCAAAAAATTGGCCCTTTGGGGTGGGATTTTGCATTAATAATTTCTCCTGGTGGAGCTGAAGAGCACAAAATTTATGATGTGAACCTTGTTGTCCAGGGCATCCCAACGTTGGTTCTTCTCCATTAGCACGGTCACCTTCTTCATTATTTGAGTCATCTTCCTCGTCTTTGTCCTCATCTTTTGAATCTTCATCATTGTTGACAGCCGTGCAAAGCTGGTCTAGCGTTGGCACTAGCTTGTCCTTGTCCTCCAAATTTCCTTTGTCATTTTTGACTGCGCCAGCCTGGCCAACCAACGCCACGGGCTGGTCTTTGTTGTCCTCCTTGTCTTCCTCCTCATTGTCTTTGTCATCCGCTACCTCCTTCTAGGGCCGCAAAGCACGTTTCCTTGCGGACAACCCCTACCTCACAATCTTGAGATGTATAGTAATCTCCTTTGTGCTACCGCCACTACCAACTTCAGCCCCGTCACTTGCCTCATCCTCAACTCCACAGAGGCATCCCTCCGTCACAATTCCATTATTAATTGCTTCAGCGCTGGCTCTTTTGTTGCAACTTGGTCCTCCCCTAGTGGATAAGCTCGGCATTCTTGTCAGAACTCCATCGCCAATAACAGCACTACTACCTCCTTGATTTGCTAACTGCGCTATAGAAGAGTCTACGAGCACCGCTGTTGTCGTTGGCGGTGTCTTCCGGGGTTGCTCAACAAATGAGCATGGAGAAAGTGTTGAGGATCCTTTGCCAACTTCTGCTAGACAAACTTCTTAAGCTTTGTACTACGGTCTTTTTCTGGTTGCACAACCCGCTGTCCGACCGGACGTGCTTTTGCAGTTACGTCACGTGACGGGACACTTAGAGTCATCGATGCAGGGCGGGCTAGTATTGACGCGCTGCTTTGTTGTGGCTCTTGAGGTGTTGCTGGAGACGCTATTGGCACTTGTGCAGTCACGGTAGCTGGCACTTTGAATTTTGGTGGTCGAGCTGTCCTTGCCGGCCCAGTGGTGGACGGCAATTTGCATTTGCCTTGCATGCTTTGCCTAGTTCCTCAACCTAACGGTGGTTGCATGCCAAAAGTGACCAAGTCCGCAGCAGTCACATTGCCAACATTGTAAGAAGTCGTGCCCACCAGGGTCTTCTCGAAAGGGATGGGCGTACGCTTTGAAGCCATGGCGACATCAGCTGATTGCGCAATCGTGGGTGGTGGTTTAGGTGCTCTCACCCTAGCATCAGCCTTTGGATTCTTTGTCAGTCTATCATTCATAAATGCAATTATGTCGAGCAAAACACAAAGAGTGGCTCCCAGTTGGGTAGCATTTTTCTTGCACCCAACACCCCATTCGTTAGCAAAATTGCCAAGAATTCCAAAGCTTGTCATGCCCTCTTCTACGGTAGTGATGCTATCCATTAAATTTGTGCGCATAAAGGGGTCAGCGGCCAAGTCCAACATGATGCTTGCCTTGGCGCCTATGGCATTGTGCACGTCTAAAACAATTGTGGACCTCTTTGCCCAAATGTTCACAACCATGAGGCAGTTTACGGCTAGAAGTTCTGGGTTCTCATCATCCTTGTTTCCTTTTGGTGGCACTACCATTGGCCTCAATTTGAAGTTGCAATAACGGCTCTTGGTATTGAGTTCCACCTTGATCAACAATGACGGGCGCCCGCTGTTTCGTATGTATACCAAATCTTCCCCTCAAGATGCAAATTCATATGTTGCCTTGCCGCATTGGAGGCTTGCCTGTAATATTTGACCAAATTGCCTTGTAGCTTGATACATTTCTCCGCCGTAGCCTGGTTCCAAAATAATCATTTAGGATATCAAGGTTTATAAGTACCTTGTCTACAATAAATACAAATAGTTTGATGAACATTGAAATCATGAGGGAAAACTAACCTCTTTTGTTGACTTTATTGCCATCACCTACACCAAAGAAATGCTTGGTCCAATTATTTGCGTTGTTTGCTTCACTTGCATGGCGGACAAGTCACACTTCTAACAATGTTAGGCCTGATGAGAACCATGCAACTAGTCTATGCAGATTTTAATATCTTAAGATATAAATGGACAATGAAGCTAAAGTAGTTACAAAAACTGAATTAGGAAGAGTTATTAAAGCCCAACTCTTCACATTCTTCTTTGAGCTTGTTTTTAGAATACTTGTCTCCTTGTCAAATTGCTTTTTGATTGACAATAAATTTTTGATGTAAGTCCAGCAAATTGGCATTTGTATTTTAGTTCTTTGTTTGTGTGTTTGTTGTTGTGACTAATTATTGAAGTGAGTATCCTTGAATGATTGTGGTTGAGTTTGGAAATTCATTTACGTGGGTGTTACAATTATCAAAAGTTGTTGAAGTGCTATGTTTTGAATGTGAATGTAATTAAGATTGTGATTGTGACAAATCAAGTATAAGTCAGAGTTTGTAAAGTGAGGTTATCTGTCCAATAAGGGACAAGTTGATAGGGAGGATATAAACCACTGAATGGCAGCAAAGAGCACCAGAATCTACTTGATAATGATGAAGCCAGGAGGGCCGAGTTCAATTATGAAATCAATTCTATGTGTAAGTGATTGGTCCGGAGTTTGAGATTAATTAAATTAAGATTGTACGTAAGTCTCTAAGTCCATAGTTTGGCATGACAAATTGATTAGTCTAATGGAGAGACTATGTCAAATTGAGTGATTAATTATTGTTTGATCTGTAAGACTAGTGAAGGGCAAGATAATTAATCGTGACCAGTACCAGGAGTGCTAAACTAGTGGACTGAAGTCAAATTGATAAAAATAAACTATGTCTAATGGAGTCAGTGAGTGACTTAACAAATTGACAAGTTGAAATTGATGGAATGGTCTCAATGAAGAACCTATGTATAAAATTATTTTGAGAGTGAAATTAGAAGTCCAAAAGATTGGCAGAATTGGAATGTGTGAAATAAGTTTACAAAGAAGGTTAAACTAATACTAAATTGATAGATTGTAAAACATAAAGAATATGCTATTTGTCAAAACTAATTGATTAAAACCTCTTGCTCTTTCTAGTAGTTTTATAATGTGACAAATTGAATCAAAGTAAGCCAGAGAACAGTGCAAGAATAAATGGGAACCAGCTATCAAACTATGACAACTTGATTAATTAAAAGTGAAGTCTGAGAAAAGACTAATTGTAAAGTATGACAAATTTTATTGTATGATTAATTAGTACAAACCAACATGAAGCTAAATTGTGTCCAACAATGTCCAATAACCAAGAATCAATTTGATGTCACAAAAATTGCTTATGTGTAAAATGAGTGACAAATTGTTTTATTTAAGAGGAATTGTTATAAGGACTAATTGTGAGATCAATTCTTTAATTTGTTTTACTCAAGGACAAGTTAATACAATTGAAATAACTTGAGAAGGTCCACTTAACCCTATTTGCAGAATGAGTCAAATGGTCCTTAATTGACATATGATTAGTTGCTTTCCTTTATTAGGATAAGTACAGACAAATGGGCACGGAACCACAGATAAAAGGATAAGATAAAATGAATCATGTCTATGGTTGTTTGTAAATGTTGCATTGCATTCATTGCATTTCCACAAAGCATGCACTTTGGCAATTTGACACAACCAATGACAATTTGACATTAAGACCCCCTAGAAACTAGTCTAAGACTGGGACAGCACTCATATTCATATGCATCCATGGTTGGACAGACTACTAGATTAAGATAAGTTTGACTCCACACTTCTTATGTAACCTTTTGTTTTGTTATTATCAAAGTAAAGACACATCCTACCCTAAAAGTGACCCTTGACACATAAACAATAAACTATTTAGACCATCCTCTATTATAGAACCCCCACTAAAGGATTCTTTGGGTTTTTACCCCAAGCAAAATCCTCACTATAAATCTTTACAAATCTTTTGAAATAGTTTTGGAAATCATTGGAAATACTCCAATTTTTTTATAAATCAAATCTTTTAGAATCTCCTCTAAAATCATTTAGAATTCTCTAGAATCTTCTTGAAATTCATTAAAATAATTCAAAATCCTTTATATGTAGAAAAACTTTTAGAATATTTTTGGATTGTTTTTGGAATCTTTTTAACATCCTTTTGGGCTTTATTGAAATAATTTTAAAATTTTAAAAACAAAAGAATATTTCAAAAAAAATTTAGAATCTTTTGCAATTTCTATTGTATCTTGAATTTTTTTTTCTTCACTTTTCACAATTTGTTATACTTTAAACCTAATAGAATTTGAAAGTCTACTAAAAGTATGACTTAAACAACAAAAAATCATCATTTTTTGTTAATTTGCACACTTTTGGATATAACTTCACTTATTTAACATAATTCTAAACAAAAAATACAACATTATATTGTTTGAAGTACCACAATTCATTTATGAAAAAATATAGAAATAGCCCCTCAATTCTTTGAAAACAACAAATACATACCTCAAAGATTTGAATTGTTAAAAATACTCTATGTTTTTGAAAAAAATATCAATTATATCCCTAGTTTTTTTAGAAAATATGAAAAACGTCCCCAAACTAATTTGACTTATCAAATCTATTTTTTATTTGAAAACTACTTTTTACCATTGATTTTGTGTAAAATGCCAATTAATCTTTCTTCTTGGATTTCAGAAATACCATACATACCTCTCTATTTTTTGTGCCTTTCTCTTGCAATTCTATTTGAAATATATACAAAAAACAACAAAAAACACTATGCAATTGATGCAATAGTGTTTGCAATGACAAATCTATATTCAAAAATCCTTAAAAGGATTGAAGTACTTGTGTATAAGAGTGGCTTTGCATTCAACCTGATCAAGTTTTTGTGATTTTCATTTTCATTGTAGTATTGACAATAAATTGTAAAAGAAAAAAGCAAATGACAAGAACTTCCAATATCCTTGAAAATAACGAAGAGATAGTTTAGTTGAAATTCTTACACAAATCAAAGGTAATTTTTGTTTTTCAAATAACACAAGAGCATATTATATATTTCAAAACAAAAGAACATTTTTGATATTATCTACAAAATACTAGACATACAATTGATACTCTAGCAAAAAACAAGAGTATTTTTTACACTTTATAAATCATTAAGTGAGAAATTTAATATTTTGAAAGAATTGAAGAGAATTTTTATATTTTCCCTTCTTTTATTATCTAAATCAATAAAAAAAATTAAAATCTTGCAAAATATCTTTTGAATCTATAAAAAAAATTAAAAGATCTTCAAAATACAATAGAATCTATTTAAATCTTTTGGATGCTTTGAAATTTGGATTGTATAATTACAAAATCTTAATTTTGTAACTCCTATGAAATTGATGTTTTTGAAAGCTAGCAAACTATGGAGGCTATTTTCACCTAATAAGAATTCTATATTCCAAAAAATCACAATTAATTTTTTTATGAAAATGAAGCCAACCCTTGGTTGCAATCAAAACCTCTCTATTAATACGGACAAGAATATTCATAAATTTTCCACTTATACGTTGTGATGTCGTAAATAACAATCATATTGTGCTTAGTGTGAACCTTGAATGTGATTATACCATCCACATTAGAGCATTCATAAGGAAGCAATGCTTCATCTTTGGTGGAGACCAATCTTTGGTAGAATAAACTGAGCATGACTCCATAAGGCACTTTCTTATACACGCCTATAAGGGTGCCGTCAGTTTGCAACTCTACTTCAGCAAGCCATATGATTGTCCAGCCTTGATTGCAACAATCATTTTCAGATTTATGTATTTCAATGAAAAATTATAAGTAAAAATCAAAGGGGTGTTAAATTTTTTTTTAAATGTTTATGAACATCTTCTTTAACCCCTAAAGAATCGAGGGCCCTTTTGAGGGACAAATAGGATTTTGGGCATGTACCTATGGCTAAACTATTTTGCAAGATTTTTGAAACTTTTATTGAAGGTGAGGAATTCCAAGATCTACATGGGAATGTGATTCTTTCTTCATTCCAACATTTATTGAAGAAGTTAAAAAAGAAAATTTAGAAAAAGGTTGAGATCAGGCAGTCCAAAAAATTCTTAAAAATTGCATTTAAAAAACATAAAAGTCTAAACTAGGTTCTTTAGACTTATATAGATGTGGAAGCATTGAATCATTCAATTCTGATAGATGAGATGAAGGTAATGAGAAAGTTTAGTTTGCAAGTAGGTGCAAAACCACACCTATCTGCAAACTAAAACTTCTCATAACTTTCATCTCATTTATCAAAATTGAATGATTCAATGCTTCCACATCTATATAAGTCTAAAGAACCTATTTCAGACTTTTATATTTTTTAAATGCAATTTTTAAGAATTTTTTGGGCTGCCCGATCTTGACCTTTTTCCAAATTTTCATTTTTAACTTCTTCAATAAATGTTGGAATGAAGAAAGAATCACATTCCCATGTAGATCTTGGAATTCCTCACCTTCAATAAAAGTTTCAAAAATCTTGCAAAGTAGTTTAGCCATAGGTACATGCCCAAAATCCCATTTGTCCGTTGAACGGACAATGGTCCTTTAGGAGTTAAGTTTTGCCTATAACTTTTGATTAAAAATCTATAATATGAGGATTGTTGAAGGTGAAAATACACTACATGAACCAACTTTTTGTGATTTTAAGTTTTTGAAAAAAAGTCCTTGTAAAGGCCAAAATAGCCTCCAAAGTCTACTGACCTTGCAAAGTAATAAAAATAGACTCAAGCATTGTACAAATATTTTTTTTATAGTATCACTTATGAAAGTGTGCGTGAGTGGTGTACCAATTGTGAGTGGTGGTAGAGGATCTTCAAATGTTGACTTGGAAGTCTAGGTTACGAACCCTAGCTTCAAATCTCCATGCCAAAGTTCTTGGTGTGGCTCTAATACAACTGCCCAACCAGTCAGCTTGATTAGGAACTTCCATTTTTTTTTTGCATATTTGATTCAAAAAATAAAAACAAATTAAAAAAATAAAAACAACACATAAATTACAATTAGTCAAAGTAAGACAAAATATGTAAGAACAGAAATTAACAAAGTAACAATAGAGAACCAACTAAAATCAGTAGGAAATCAACAAAAATTTAACAAAAAAATAACAGTTTACTGTTCATAAAAGTACTTGAATGAACTTGACAAAATCAACCAAAGAAACCAACTATTTTTGGTTAATATTTGGTTGATTTTCTATCTAATTTTCTACTAGTGTAAATAGATGCTAAATACAAATTTTTATAGTACAAGTTTGTAAATTCATATTGTTTTGCTAAATGGGTTTACAAACTTGTGTATGTTATTCTAAAAATATGGGTGCATGTGTGCGTGTGCGTGTCGGTTTGAAGAATCCATTTTGAACTTGCTTTTTGCTTTAAAATAGGATAGAGCTCAAGTTCAATCAAAGTATAAAATGTTATAAATAAAGCACAGTACAAGTTTAACCAAAAGTGAAAATTGAACAGAAGTATAAGTAAATGGATATTAAATGAATTCATGCATGCTAAATGGATGCGTAATGGATGCTGAGTAGATGTTACAAGAATGCAAAGTGTATATCAAATAAATGCTAAATGGATGCTAAATGGATGCAAAATTACAAATGCTAAGTGGATGCTAAATTATAGTTGCTAAGCGCATGCTAAATGGAATTTATTTTTATACAAGATTGTAAACTCATTTAGCTTTGTTTAGTGGGTTTACAAACTTGTCATATATATAAAAGAATCACATATTGGATGTGAAGTAAATTATAGTAGAGTACAAGTTTAACTAAATTTAAATATGGAAAAAAATTACATTTAGGGGACATAGAAATATAGGGCATGGGGATAAGGGGCATGGGGGTTGGACGTGATGTGGCATAGAATTAATGCGTCACCATATGACATGATGGTCCAACAAGTAGAGTATATATTTAACCAAAGTATAAAATTCAAATAAAAGTGAAAGTACTAAAATTTTCAATTAATCAAATTGCGAGCATTTGTGATGTAACTAGATTGCGGTTATTCTTAACTCTTAAAGGACCATCGGCCATTTTGGGAGGCCAAGTGGGGTTTTGGACATGTACTTAGAACAAAATTATTTTGTAAGAATTTTTGAAGGCTTCAAGGGTGATGGAGAATTCAAAGATTTACGTGGGCATCTAATATTTTCTTCATCTTTACATTTATTGAAAAAGTTGAGAATGAATTTTTGGAAACTATGTAAGATCAAGTAGTCTTAAAACTTTTTTTTAAATTGAATTTTGAAGAAATGAAAATCTGAAATTGGTTCTTTAGATTTATATGTATGTGGGAAGCTCTAAATGATTTAATTGTGATTGATAAAATGAAAGATATAGGAAGTTTTAGTTTGTGGTTTAGGGTTGGAATCCAAACCTCTATTTTTGCCCCTTGCTAAATTTAGTGCATTACATTGTTGAGCTCTTTGAAGATGTCTTTTTTGACTTTCTTTTTTCCAAAAGATAGTAGAATAAGATTCAAAGGTTTTGACCATTTGGATCACAATATTTCAAATTTTGGAATTTTACATATATCCTACAATTTTGCCAAGTGTACATGGAAACTTTTTGACCTTATGGCATTGTACAATTTCACAAAGTATGATTCACACCTCCAATTTACTTTGAAAATTCTCCCACACTTACCTATCTCGGGCTTGGACGTGGGAAAAACAAGTGTCAACGTTGCATGGAGGAATGTTTTTGATTTAAATGTTGTTATAAGATTTTGAAATTAATGGGGAGCAAAGAAAGAATCTTGCTTTTTCACTTTAGATGTCAGTATCTCAGTCCTTTACGTCTAGAACAAGCCAATTTTTTTCTAAAAATAACTTCCATGGTCTAGGGCATGATTCTGCAATTGGATTTCTGAGAAAAATAAAATTTCCTAGTTTTTTACTCATTTGCTCTAAAATGGCAATTTTAAGTGATTGGCAAACACTAAAACGTGGTTCATTTAGGGATTATGGGTCTTACTTCATGACTTAAGTACACGTCAACCTACCTACTGACGGGGGATTAAGATATAATTGCAGTGATTGCATGCTATAAGAGTCATAAACCTTAACCCGACTGGACAGTTAGCCATAATTGTAGCCGCCCATTGCGGAGTTGCTCCAATCTGCATGTAGCGGCAAACAATTGTCATTGCTCTCGGTCATGCTGGAAGGCTATGACGGCAAAGGTAGGACAGACCATTGTTTGCTTGAACACCTTTTTGGCACAATTGCGAGAGGCTCAAGGGAGTGGCGAGTTTGCAAGCTATCTGTTCACAATTTACAGGGCATTGTTGTTGTGATTCTTGCAAGCGTGGAGCTTGTTGTTGTTGGATTCGCAGAGAGAGATTTGAAATGTACAAGCCCCCATAGACTCACTTGCAAAAGAATGTAGTAGGTCATTGAGGGTTAGAACTTGGAGAATTGTGCGGCTAGACATGCTAGTAGGAGGTGAGGTGAGGCGCTCCTTGGTCGTAGGCAAGAGATAAGCTACAACAAAGTTGAGGGCGCAGTAGCGGTATTTTGTGCAAAAGCGGGAACGTACATTTTTTCTGCAGCAGAGTAGATGTTGTCATAAGAGCAAGTGAGGGCATGTCATTGTGCGTGTGGCTTAGCAAGGCCCTAAACTGCTTGTGGGTGGGCGAGCTGGGAGTGTAGTTGCAAAACCCAGCATTCCATTTTGTTGTGACAATTGATAGCATGATGCTTTGAGTCAATAATTTATGAAGAATTGGTGTTTTGATATGGCAGTGAACGTTGCTTACTTGGTTTTGAGTTTCAGTTGAAGACCGTGTCTATTTACAAGGTTCACAAGATAGATTGCCCCCGAAGAGGAGGTTCACTAATGTTGCAGATGTCCATCCGCCTATTTGGAATGATTGCCATTTGAGGTATGTGAACTCCATTTCAATTGGGTTCTAGCTAGGTAAATTTTTTGCAATACCCGACTTCTTAGTAGCTTTGCAAATTTAGTTCTATCTGAATCCTAGTACAAACTGGCAATTATCAAAAGACTTGTTTTTGTTACCATCAATGCCATGCTTAGATTGTGCGTGGTAGGCAGTCTGAGGTGACCCTCATCAGATTCATTTCCTAGAAGTAGTGTTGTATCTAATTTTGCAAAGTCGCCCTCCATCAAAATTTGTAGAACAAGGTGTAAGACACTTCCCATTTGATTTTGAATGCAGAGACGCAGGAACGGGTCATAGCTACATCATCAAACAAATCAATGTGTTGTCAATGTCATACATGTCACGTATTTAGCCCACGGTCACTTTGAATTCAATGGTATGTCCGTACTAGAGTCGTATACTGTGGGAATGTAGGGGGGTGTGTATTTCTCTCCAAGGTAATTGTAAAATAACAAAGTTGCTTATACGCTAATATGCAAATTATAAAAATGGTAAAATAAAATAAAATAAGATAAACTTATTTGGATGGAGTAGGTGACCGTCAATATTTCAGCGACACCTTTGTCACTCTCAAACAAACAATGAGGTTAGGCTGCTTGCTAAGTAGAGAGTGATTAGATGAGAGGGGAGGGTCCACTCTATGCTTTGTAGGTGTTGATATGATCAATTAAATTATTCTTTTGAGGGGGTGAATTTGTTGAGTTGTTTCAATCATAAACCTGACCATGCATTGACCATCGCAAGTTGTGCCAATGCCATCAATTGAATTCATGTGCCGAGGAGGTGAAAATCCTAATGTGATTCAATCATCATCATAACCATGAATTGACCTTAGTAGGTCAGACCATGATTGATCTTTTTTAGCGCGGCTCTTCTCCTCAACTAGAACTACAAGGAAGAATTGGCTTGCCAAAGAGTGTCACTGGAGTTGTGGCAAATTTGCAAGAGAAGATGTACGTGCCAAAGAAGTAGTTACTAGAAGAACTGGAACAAGAGGACTTGGTGTGAAGATTATCGCGCGTAAAGAGCTTGAACTAGAGATCCTTTGATTGGTGCTTTTCAGGTACTACTGTGTAGCCCCAACAAGTGTGTGCAATTTCAAATTTGAATTGACTGTAGGAGTGTTGTACTGCGCAAAACTTTGGTAACCTAGCAATGAGCAATTGTTTTGTTACAGTCTTCCGCTTGAATCAAAAATGGATTTTTCCATACTTATGGTTGGATGCTTGATATCCTTGAGTTTAGGCGGTCAATGCTGTGACTAAATTCACAATGGTCATGTAGTGACTTTGAGGGTGGGGTGACATTGTTGTCCATGAATACATGACAAATGTGTAGCAACCAAGAGGATAGGGGTACAATGTTGTGATGATTGTGTATTGACCAAGACAATGGCATGACAATGATGTCCATAAAATCTTGATGGTTGTGCGACTTGTGAGGATTCCAATAAATTGTTGTCATTGGAAACCCCCTAGTGAGCGTACAAGGTAAGGTTTGAGGACACCAAAGATGAGAGCAAACTTTTAGTTCTATGGTGCCAATCAAACCTGACACTGTTGGAAGTGTGACCTGTTTGCCATGCAAGTGAATCAAATAGCATGAATAACTAGACCTAGCATTTCTCTTGTGCAGCAGATGGCAACAACTTCAACGACAATGGATAGATACCCTCATTAAACTAATGTTCATCAAATACTACTTTGAATTGCAACTGCAACTTTACTCTTGTCAATTAGATAAACAATCACGCAACGCAATGGGTAAGTATTTGCACATCGTGATGCTTTGGTACCCTAGAATATGGTAGTTAGGTCATCACTTTCGAGAATAGCTATACTTCAACTATCATCATCTTAGCGCAAGGGAATTCTACACAAAGAGAGATGTGGTGCTGTTGAGAATAACGCAGTATTTGAGGAAACATTTTTGCCAGCAACATGATTGAGCTTTAATAGTTTGTTATGCAAGTATCTCCATATTTGTTGATTTTTGTGTGTACAAATGTGCAATTTGCTGGCTAGAAGGTAGAGTATCATACATAATCTTTGTTAATGGACTTCCTAGATTGCACAAAGAGAACAAGTGTTTAATGGAAGTGTACTACGGGCACTTGAAACATTAATGAAACAAACAACCAGGGGATGGCCGAGCATTAGATAAACACTTCTTAGATAACTGTTATAACTTAAAGATAATGATGTCACCTGAAACTACCGATGTTGCACACTAGAGATATTTTCCTATTGTAGGAGTAAAGAACAACGGCACTAACTTCCTCATGTGATACTAATGAAGTTTGACACCGTGTTTATGTTACCTTATGTGTACAAGATATCAACACTATGGTGAGTGCTACTGCATGAAGTAATCCGAATATCCTAAAAACGTTGTGTACATAATATTCAAATCCCAGCATTTGTAATGTTGCATTATTATTATACACATTTAATACCATAGGCCTAAAAATGACATAAAAAAGTAAACTACTTTTGGCCATGAAATACAATGGTGCCTTGTTAAGTAGAACCCTTGTAGGAAAAAATGCTTGGCTAAGATGAAGTAAATTGTTGTCCCTGTCAGTTGGGGGAGTTTCAAGGAATGTTTGGTTATAATGAATATTTTTTTAAAATGAAATAAATGAGCTATCCGGACACCTTCATCTAAAAGAGGCACCACTATAGTGAAAAGTTGAATGAATAAATCTGAATATATTGTATTGTTAATGCAAGTCGAGACTAACTACTAATATTGTGCTAAGAGTAAATTGAAATAATACAAACTGAGACAACTACACATTGTGAAGGCTCACCTTGACAATTGGGTAAAGAAAGGCCACAACAGTAGATATGGCAGACGCAAATGCTATAATCTCCAAAAGACGACCTGTTGATACAATCCCTCAATCAGAATGGATTGAGAAAGAGGTCTTTCTAATAGAAGAAAGTGGATTGGTATGTGGAAAGGTGTTTGTTTAGTCTACAGGTAGCAGTCAATGCATCAATGGACACATTGCACTTGGAGATGAAAATGTAGGTGTTCTGATATACAACGTCAAAGATGGAGAGTTGTGTGGAGTTCATAGCTTAAAAAAATGGTGTTTACACCGTGCACTATACAATAGTATGTCCTTACATGATTACAAATGTATCCACAAGGTTTAGTGTAACTTTGGTCAATGTCAGGAAAGGAAAGCGTGCATATTCTTCTAACAAGAAGAAAGCTCCAATGGAACTCATGAAATGTGATAAATTACTAACTTTGGTGCATTTGAAAAAGACTTGGAAAAAAGATTGTTGTGAAAACAACTGCATGAAGAAATTCACATGTGCAAAGTTAGCTACTGCCAAATTTGAAATGCACCATGCAAACCACATACAAAAAGTGGATATGAAACTTGCAGTGCATTGCACATCCTATCTCTACTGTATGACTAGTCAAAAAATGACAGTCATAGACAAGCAATTAGTTTGTATGAAAGCTTGGAGAGTAGTGTACAGAGTAGCTAAATCTTGTTTCTACAAGTACCAAAGTCAAGCCAAACAAGGCATCCAAGCTCAAAAGCACGGCAACAAAGGTGTATCCAAAACAACAAAGTCAACAAGACAAGCAATTGAATCCATGAAAGTAATTTTGGAACACAAAGTGGACAAAATGCCTCACCGCACGCGTACAATGCAAATAGGAAAAAAAATGGTTGAGAAAGTGCTATCGTGTGGTACAAAATGGTTAAAGATTTTGGACAAGGTGAATAAAGTAAGTAAAATATGCTACCATTGAATTTCTAAAGACTACATTGTCCATGTTGGATACATGGTGATCAATTGATCATATCCTTCATTATAAATCTCAACCTAATTCTTATATGTATATTTGTTGTATAAAAAACAAGAGAACGAGGGGATGAAACAAGTGTCGCAAGCAATTTGTAGTTGCATACAAAAAATCACTTCTCAATTAATATTTTGAAACATGCTGGTGACAATTTTGCTCGATGTGGGCATTGTGAGAAGTTGTTGAATTTATGCAATGCTCAAGCAGATCGTTTACTAACATGGATGATCTACAATAATCAATATCAAGCACATTTAAATGAGCAAGAAAGTGCCCGTAATTAGTATTACAGCAATAGGGCTTCTTCTCAATATTATCCTGATCAAATATTATCAATTATGCATGATAAGATGGATCATTCAAAAATTGCATCTCTGTGTTTTGCAAATAAAACAAAAACCACAGACGGATTGTAGAAGCTGCATGTGCTGGTCATAGGTGTCCTTGCTCATGGTCACAACAATGGGAAGTATGCTCATTTTATATTGGACCAATTTCCAACAGACTCTAATCAAACAATTGGTTCGATATGCAAGCTATTACAAGACCTAGAGTGTGAACTGGTACATAAAGATCCATCACGGCTATTTCAGGGAAGTGGGAGCATAGTGTTGTATGACGCAGTTTTACAAGGATCAGAATGCAGCAAAGATTTCATCAAAGCTAGAGAGCAGAATACTAGAACCTCCAAGAACCTGCCTCCAGTGCTACATGTCCAACTAGATAATTGTTGGAAAGACAATAAGAGCAAATTGATAATATGTTTCTAGACGTTATTGGTGGCAAAGAGGTTATTCAACAAAATCAAAGTCTCTTTTATGCTCGCAGGTCATACACACAACAACATTGACACTCTATTTGGCAAGTGGAGCACGGATCTGCATAAAAATGATTATCCAACAATACCCTCTCTAATGAAATCTTTGATGGAATTAGAAAAAGAGTCCGTGATTCCACAGCTCATTGAAGAAGAACTTAACTTGAAGTTTTTTATTGTTGATTATTTGCACCGGCGATGAGGAATTGGTAGGGCATATAAAAGGGCACCAATTCCTATTCACCCGACGCGCTAATGGATGGTCCATTATGCAGTATAGGATGCACAGCATAGACAAAGTGTGATTACTTAAAGAAGGAATTAAGTTATGGAGAGAAGATGAAGAAGGAAATGCAATGTTGCTAAGAGGGAACCCTAAAGTAGTTTCCAGTATGCCATTCAATGGAGAAGAAGATATTAAAAAAGGCATTGCAAGGTATGTAGAGAATTGGAAAGGAGTGGTGAATGCGGATGGTACTGGTAAGTGTAGGGAGAAGTATGAACCATTGATTGCTTATTGGGAGAATGTAAAAATGTCTATGAACAATATCAGAGTTCAAAATTGTGTATTATCTAGAAACTTTTGGCCCACCACAAAACAAAGATTTGATTCTTCCGTACTTGCAAAAATGCAAGCGTTTGCAAATGAAGAAGAAGAAATAGATGAAACGTTCATCAGACAACATGGAATGTGTCCTAATCCTCCATTTTGTATTTGAAAAGATTGCAAGAATGGACATCTTATGACTATCAAACCTTTTGTTAATAGCGTGGAGCCCTTGTCATTGTGCTTAGCAAAAGCAAACCCAATGTTTAGGGTGGGGTCTTCAAACTATAAAAAAATCCTTGTACAGTGGTACAAACGTGTTAAAAAGGGAGGGAATCAAGAAGGATTGTACATGGGGTGGGACAAAACTCCCCCAATGAAGTGGCAACCAAACTTTGATTCATTTGAAGAAGCAAAATGGGTGAATACTGATGCGGTAATTACTTTGTGGAAACCTAGAGGACAAAATGTTGACAAGGTTGCCATTCTCGTAAATCAAATTGTTAGAACTGTAGAGATACTTGCCAATTCTTCATGAGGAAAAAGAAGAAGGTAGATGAATAGATATTTGTAGATTTTCAAATAAGAAGTTGTAGATACAATTTTGATATATTGTAGAATATACATGGTTTTTATTGACAATTTATACTTCAATGGAATGTTAAGAAAATTTTGCACAACTTGTATCGATTGTATACCAGCTTATTGCTAGTATTTTGAAACAGCATGAGGTGTTTGTTCCAAAATTCAAATTCTAAACATAGATAATAGAAGGAACGTTGTAGTATAAGAAGAGTTCAATTTCCATGTAACATTATTGCTAGTACCCTTTGTAGAATGGTTGTGCATGTGAATATTGTAGTGTATGTTAGCATGACAATTAATAACCCATTTAAAATTGAGTCCTTCAAAGAGTTTGTAGTTAGTACTTGCTATTGAATAGTAACAAATAATTTTTCAGATTATTAGGTAGTGCATGAAGTGTAAGCATTAATGCATACACTCTGTTGAAGTTTTAGATTTTATTCAATTGTCCTAAAAGAAAGCCTTATGAAGGGTTTAGGCTCTGTCCATGTATTGGCTTGATTTTTTTAATGTAGTAGTAGCCGCACTTAGTTAGGACCAAGGCATATGAAAAATTTGCAAAGATAATGAAGATTGATTGTTAGACATTCATGAAAGAGATAACAAAAATTGATTGAAGTAATGAATTACCCAATACATACAACAATTCCATAAATCACTAGTGGAAAATGTATTGTATTGGGCAAAACACATATGTAGTACGATGTCTGATTATAGTTGTAATAAAAGTATACTAAAATACTTGCCCTGAAATCAATATGTGGGGATTGTAAAAGTGCAATCTAAACTATGAATTGATGTAGAATGTGATATTTCAACAAGATATGTAAGAGCAAGAGTACAACCCATTCATTTTCCATAGCATTTCTAGTAACAAAAAATACTTTCCGTACCAACAACAAGTCACATTGAATGTAATGATGTGAATAGAATGGCTGGAAGACACAAAACAATGGCTTGAAGTAAACATAATATTATTGTGAAGCAGGAAGTTGTTTATATTATTTAAGTTAGTTTAACCTTGAAGGACCTTAGCCTTTATTTTGTCAGAAGACACTCTAAATTGCCACTTTTGTGGCAAAGAGTAAAATAATTGAAAGCTAGTGTTTTTGCATATCTAATTGTAGGATCTTGTACTAGTCTAGTGTATGAATGTAAAAAATGAAACTCAGAAACTTTGATCGCACAAATTGCAAGATATCTGCATTTAAAGTAGAGAAACAAAGCTTTTTTAGAGCTTCAGTGACTAGATTATTTGACTTTGAACCTTACAATAGAAAATTTTGGAAGAATTGAGTTTTGAGGTTTATTTATTTTTGGGGGGATAACTGAGGTGACAATCTTTGGAAAAAAACCAAAAAAAAAAATTCTAAATTTTCATTTTTAAAAAACATTAAATAGAAGGAAAGAGACTAAACAAAAACTTACATTATTAGTAACCCTGCAATGAAACTGAAACACAATAATCCTATTGGTGAGATTATTCTAGCAAGCAATCTTAACCCTTCCAATAGTTCTTGCAGAAATGTTGAATTTGCATTCAATATTAAAGTGCATAAGTATTTTTTTTCAAGAAGATGATTGAATTGCCCGCAAAACAAGATTGTCCATAACTTTCTCATAAATAGTCCAAATAGAATGAATCAAAGCTTCACGTGTAGACCAAGATATAATCTACTAAAAAAAAATTAAAAGAATATTTCAACATTGTGAATAGCAAAAAATTCCTGCCTAGGCTCCCCAAATTTGTGCTTATTTGGACATAATTTTTGCTCCTCAGCATCAATTGGAATAAAAATTATATTGCCCAAAAGCTAATGTGTTTTCCTATCTTCAAAAAGAGTTTCAAAAAATCAAGACAGGAACTGAGGTTGTAGGTATTTGCCCAAAATCCCATTTGTCCCCCAAACGGATAGTGGTCCTTTAGGGATTAAAGTACGATTATGTGTCACTTCCAGTCACATGTGTACTTAGTTCAAGTTGACGCAAGTAATTGAAAATTACAAATATTATAAGAACTTCAATTTCTTAGTAATGCACAATAGCTTCTCAAGAATTGAGCGTAGTGTGGCATAGCCAATATCAATAACCTTGTCTGAGATAGCCAAGTATAATAAAATAACACTTGGAAGTAACAAAAGAATAAATACCTTTTAAGCAATAGAATTTATAGTGCTAGCTAATGTAATGACTTGAAAGTACGTTAATATTTGTCATGTACTAATAGCGTAAAGGATTTTGAAAGTAGAAGGTTAGCTAATTCAGTAACAATCAAATAGTTGACCTTAGTCTTATAGAACTTGGCCTCTAGGTATCTTGAGGAGTCACATGAAGTTAATCCAACCTTTTAATCACACCCACTATAAGCTTGCCAATGTTGCCAAGAAAAGTACTTAACCCATATTTGTTTGCTTGGAGTGCTTTAAAGCATGTAGCAAAGATTATAACTTGATTATGCTTCCAAAATGTTTTGAAGATTTACTGCATATGCACAATAGGAGAGCAAACAATGAAATTCCAAATGGCTAATGAGGTGCATAGGCCTCCGCAAATTACAAAGTAAGTACAATTAAAAATAAAAATAACACAGAGCAAGCAAGTGTGTAAGACATATTAAAGGATTAATAAAAAATAACGTGTATAATGACTATGCACTCATTAGCATATACAAAGGAAGGGTTAATATACAAACCGCACAACATATTGTGATGGCACCCATGAAAATGTGCATAAGTGCAATGCCCAATTTCCATGAATTAGACAACCTAAAACTCCATTAATGATTGAGTAACTCTAAATTCATCTAATATCTTGTTTTGAGCTTCTGAGCTTTGCAAATACTCCTGAAGCGGTTGCCACTTCCTCCGATCTCCTTAATGCTACAATTCATTGTCTGCCATAGCTTCCAACTTTCCAAAGGATCATTTGTGCTATTATGAAATTTTTGTACCACATAAAAGATTTGAACATGCACAGTATGAATCCTACCATTTATCATTGAATTGCAGAAATTCACAAACTACACAACATTCCACAGTAACTATGCTACAAGCTTCTAAAACAATAGGCTAACTGCAACTGGCTCTACCCCAGATAGAAATGAATGATTTTCAAATGCATCTTCAAATAATTCAAACTCATTTCAAAATTGTACTCAACAATCTCAAAATGGCACTATTCCTAGAACTAAATATAACAATTTTCCTTAGGTAATGAGCCATAACATGCTACTACTGCTAGAAATGCATGTCTTGTTCTCATTGGACATCATAAATTTGTACAAAGCATTATTCAACAACGCTAGTCTGCGAGCAGGGAGTGACAAGCAACAAGCGTTGGGCCATGATTGGTTTTATTTTGGGATTCATTAGATGGAATATAACCATAATTAGAAATTATTGATACAAGAAGCCATGCTTAGTCTATCAATATCCAATCTTAGTAAACAATTTGGGTTTTTTTTCCAAACAATAGTAAAGGTGCATTTAATTCTTTTATGTAGGTTATTGTTTTTTTCCAGATGAGTTCACTTGAAAGAGCAACAATTGGCTTCTATCTCTCAGGAATTGAGGAATTTGTATCACTATATGGATGAAAAATAACCATCCAAAATTTCATTCATCCATTATTGTCTCATTCTTTCATCCTTTATGTCAATAGGAATCTTGTGTTTTTGGGTAAAGTGAACTAGAGGTATAGAACTAATGTGTTACTAACAACTAGGGTAATATGTTATACTTTTCAACAACTTTTGTCCACTAAATGATTATTCATTTGTCAGTTCTTAAAAACTATGAACACATAGTTCATTGAAGGGAAAAACTTACATAATCAAATCTACTCAAGAATTACCTCCTAAGGTTGTTTAGGGTTATTCAAGCATTCAAGTTGTTCAATACAGAAATAAAAGATTATGCAACAACCCTCAATAATACTCCAAATGATGTTTGAATTGTTTAGGTTTTACCTTCATGTTTAGAATAGTATATTCCAAAGTATACTTGCTTTCTTTACTATTATTTCAAAATTACTCATTCTATGGTACATTAACATGTTATTGCCGTCGGTTTATATGAACCAAGTTCTTTGTCAAATCCAAACACAATCAGGTTGGAATTTTCTCATTTAATCAAACCAAAAGACCTTACTTGATTTTTTACCAATCAATGCTTTTTTAAGGGCTAGCCTAGGCTACATAGAATTAATAATCATAATAATTTTAAATGAAAATTGATGTCTAAATTCCAACCCATCTAAATTAATGTCAATCAAATTTAAACTCTACTAAGTACAACATTTCAAAGAAAAACATTTGAGAATATGCCATTATTATAAAATCTATGATTTTGTGATGTCATTTTATCCTTTAAGAAAATTGGTTTTTGAAATCTGAGGATAGGTTTTATATTTTGGTTTTGTCAAATGGAATTTCAAACTTTAGGATTATAATTTGTAATACAAATTACTAGTACTTGGTAAATGCTTCTAGATTCATTAAATAGTAATCAATGACTTTGCTTGAGCATATATGTGCATGGATAATTACTAAAGTTAATCATTATTAATTCATTATTTAAACTAGCTTTGCCAAAACTCCAAGAGTTCCTAGTATAACAAATTATGTTTTGCCCGTTTGCCCTTGGTTCTTTCAAACTTAACAATGCTTGCGTTCTATTAAACAATTTTTGATTAACATAGTAGAAAATATAGTTCTTGACTTTTATTAATGTGGACGTGATCCAAAGGTTAATTGAGGAATGTCACATGTCAATACACAACACACATATATAAAACAAATGGTTTAGGTATAATCTAGAAAATCATATTCATATGTAATTTTTTCATGTTTAAGGTTTTACACACTCTCAATATACTAAAACCCAAACTTAAAATATAATTTGCAGTGCAATTGCAAGAAGTTAACACATCCTATGGGAAATACTGCATAATATGTATGTAAATAAACGACAAACTTAAACAAACAAAATAAGTACTCACAATTCCTCATAATAAATATGAGGTGAAGCCTAATTACTAGCACTTCCAAGAAATTGCTTGATTTCATATAAACTAAGACTTGGTGCATGTATAAATTTGTCTTTGTTGAAATTTGCCTTGCAGATATACTTGTAAATATAATACAAGTGCTTGCAATTCACCCAAGTTCTCCTTTTTCCTAATGCAATAGCACACATTGTAACAAAACCCTTGCAAGTACATGCGGGATGATCAGAGACTGATCCAATATGTCTTCTGATTTGGAGCTGTACCTGATTGCAATGAAATCAACCTTCCATAATCTAAAAGAAAGACAACCAAGATAGATTGAATTTTGGCCTTCAGATTCTGAGTTATTTCTCATTTGTTCTTGTGATCCACTAATGGCGCATTTGGATAATGCCTAATTGTTGGCCCAAGTCATTTACTGGAGTGCTTCCTAGCATCAGCTAGTGCTTCACTATCATCCATGAGAAGCTTGTCTTTATTACTAGCATATTTTGGATCAGAGGTGTCACAAAACATTTGCTAAAATGTAGGCTCTTCACTTCCAATCTCCAGCTAAAATCTAGCATCTTCCAATGTCAGAATCTTGGATTTGGTAAGATGTGTCCCTATAGCAATGGGCCATATAGTTGGCAAAGGAGGGAAATCTAGAACCTATTGCACCTTTGAAGCACTTGCACAACGCAATAAATCACCCGAGCAGATCTAAAATCAAAGTTAACAATTGCCTTTGTTTTCCACTCCTTCATGCGTCCATTATAAGTTGGGGCTGGAGTCCCATTCCTCTTTTTTGTGTTCACTTTTGCACCACACCGCTTCCTCATTTGGATTTGTAGTCCATGACATGTCTTTCTTGCTTGGAAACATCTTGCAATGTGCCACTCTTTAGGGTTGCACAATGATTTGTGTATCTTTGTAGCATGGAAAAATACTGTAGTTGGTTCAACTGCATCTATTGAATGTTGTCTTAAGGATTCAGCAACAATGTGTGCGTTAATAAACTTGGTCTACACTTAGGAATTGAGTGGTTCATTGTATCATGATGATGGAAGTCTTCATCCAAACCTGGTAGAACGTTCAGCTTTCTTTTGGAAGAGCCAAAAGTCTCTTTTCCTTCCAAGTGCAGAATTTGGGTACTAAAATGTTTTGCATTTGGTAATTTTACAATTACCTCAGCAAATTTTGTAGGATTCTTTGACAGCCTTGCTGCAGAGAGACAGAGTGCATCCATATTTGGGCCTTTTTAAAAAGGATGACCTTTTAGAAATGTCCAATAGTTGGTCAAGTGTTGAATTGACCGTATCATGTTGTTAGTTGTTGCATTGAAAATTCAATACTCTCTCTTCCCTGAAATTTGTTGCCACTTGTTGTGAACCATCTTTGCCAAGTTGCAAAAGCGCATTTCAGCAAGCTTTGTATCATTCAATCCCTATACAATCTTTTATTGCATATCTATCAATGGAATTGAAAAAAACATTGAAGAAGCTAACTAATGCTGAAAACCTCATTTTCTAAAGACATATGACCACAACAGCATCCAATGCTGGCATTTCAAGTCCAACAGGACAACCAACATCCATTCAAGGCACTTTTATATGTATGGTAATACCTAATTTTTGCATTACATGGGTTCTTGTAAATGTAATTTTTTTGCAAGAATCAGTATTATGGCTCATTAAAACAATCACTATAATTCTCAAGGATTCACTTCATCAAAAAGAGTTTCCATATTGCATAACATTTTAAAGAGTCTTTTGCATGCTCATGGTCACGATTGTTCTGAATTTAGTATAATTTAGTGACCATAATTTCTTCTAACCTAAAACACCAAAAAATAGTTAATGAGCATTTTTCTAAATATTGATTAGAAATGTGAGGAAGAAGAAGCTCCAGATGATGCACCTCAGAAAGACAAAACACAACTTTTGGTAGGAAGAGCAAGACCACATTATCCAACTGAGGAAACTAAAACTCATGATTACCTTGAACAAGTGCAAGAAGAAGCAAGTGTTTGTGTGGCTATTGATGAAGAAAGTCTAGATGCTATTAAATTTACTCAAGAGGAGATGTTGATATAGTACAAGGTAAATATGAGGTTGAACTCCAACACCATCATACAATAGCACTTGTTCAAACCCAAGGAGTCCACCCAATTCAACATCCCACTCTGCTGGATGCTGCCGCTACCTATTGTCGGGCCAATTTTGCAGTAGGATGTGACTAAGCTAGAGTAGGAACTTGTTTTTGGACATAGGAAAGGTGATAGGGTTTTCCATGTTTCACTTGAAAATGATAAAGGTGAGACAAAAAACATGACTGAAGTCCTAATCAATTTGTAGGATTTGCATTAGAAAGAGGAAAACATAAAATTTGAGAACAACTTGAAGGCGCATCCACACCGGTACTTGCTTTCTGGGTTTATGTTATTTACATGGGATGGCAACCACCGCCATCAAGCATGGATGCCATTCATATCAAAGTTCAAGGCATCTGAGTGTCACTGGCACTTCTTTGTGGATTCCTACCTTCTAGATAGTGCAAGATTGACGGGTATTCTCATGAACACCATGAACAACTTCAATCTGTAAGTTCAGCATCTTTTGATTTTTATGATTCAAAAGCATAACATAACAAGGTCAAATTCAAAGCAATTTTTTGGACCATGCTTGAACAAATTTAACATAACATACCGGCTAGAAAATTCAAGTACATAGAGTTCTATTTCCAAACTAACAAAACTTGATTTTTTCATAGTAGATCCACAGAGCATGCTCATGTGAGGACAAAGTTGGTCCATCATCTTCACAAGATTAACACTTACAGCACTCTGAAGTTGCATGAATTCAAGGGCCTTTTCATGGAGGAAGAATGTAAAACATGCAAAACTAGGTCACGACCACATCCGTGGTATCTTTTGACGCACAAAATTTTCATTTAGTTTCTTCAAAGAGTACGTTATCTTCCTACATCCTGTTCAATATTTCATAAAACATGGGCATCAGAGTGGAGTTTCAATTGTGCTTATTGTTTTTATATAGGCCTAGAGTTTTAATGGTGGGTTTGCTTTTTCCAGCAAAAGCTGTCATTGGCAGTAGATAAAGCTGTACAAGTGTACAAGGACAAGACGCTCATCACGGATTGCATGGCGGAAGGATTGAATGAAGCTATGGCCAAAGCAACAAAGGTAACCATGAAATTCTACATGACGGAGTTTAACAAAATGAGTGTGATTGCACACTCTAAGAACGGCTCTAAGTGGTTGCAAGAGGTGAGTTATACAACGACATTTATATTTTTAGTCTAGAACTTATGTGCTGATGTTAAATGCAATTTTTGTCTATCTTGGGCAGTGAATCTTTTGTAGTGCTTTTGGAGTCCCAAAAGCCTACGTGTAGTCATGCAAATCCATTTTATGGAATTATCATATTTGATAGTAAAAGATAACTTGAAGCTTCTCAAACCCAAGAGGTTTAAAGTCATCCTGTAATGTATGATTTAAAGTTGAAAAACATACATTCCTCTAGCTACTCATAGCCTTCTTAGGTTCGAGAACGCTAGTGGCTATCCTTAAAATATTGGGCAAGGCTGAATATGTTATCACATGAACCTGTGGCAACATCCTTTTTGGTTCCCAGAAGGCTAACAGCAACCTTCATGTGCTGAGTTTTTGGGAAAAAAATCGTGTACCAAATAGCACCAATAAGGTTCTTGGATCCGAGAACCGTATTAAGTGTCCGTGATTTATTAGGTAAGCCTAAATATGTAATCACTAGAGACAATAGGAACACCCTTCTTGATTCCAAGAAGCCAACTAGTGGCGTCCATTGGATAAGTTTCCAAAAAATAAAACCTTGTACCAAACAGCACCAGTAGGCTTTTCGGGTCCAAAAATCCTATTGGATGTCCTTACAATATTGGATAAGGCTGAATATGTAATCACACAAGATTGTGGCAACACCCTTTTTGGTTCCAAAAAGGCTAATAGCAGCCTTAAGTTGATAAGTTTTTGGGAAAAAAATAAACTTGAACTAAACAGCACCATTAGGTTTCTTGGGTCCAAGAACCCTACTGGCTGTCCATAAATTGTTGGGTAAAGTTGAGTATGTAATCAGTGGAGAATGTCAGAACACCCTTCTTGATTTTGAGAAGCCAATTAGCGGTGTTCACTTCATAAGTTTCCAAAATACATAACTTTGTACCAAACAGCACTAAGAGGCTTCTGAAGTCCAAGAAGCCTAGCTGCAAGTTTTTCATAGCTACTCAATTCAACCTAAATTGAGTAATAACCATTGCGTTGAACTCCGTTGTACTTGTATAGATGTGATATTACAAGTTTTGGCCGTTTTGTCACAGATCATGATGGTCATGACCATGTTTATCTTCACTTATATCCTTGTCTACCTAGAATAGTGCACCATTACTTTGAGACTAACCAAGTCTACACCACAAAAACCGTTATTAAGCCTTTTGGAATCAAAATGCTTGTATAAAAAGCAATGGAGCTTTGAGAAGATGTAAGTTGTGTGGAAAAAATGCTGTTAACAGACAACCCTATCATGCTTGACGAATCTCAAATCCATAGTAGCATTTTGGGAGGAGATCCATCCCTTGGCCTATAATTTGCAATTGTTGACTTGCAATAGGCTTTTTGGTTCCAAGAGCCTTTTGGTTTATTTGGTGTTTTCATTTCTTACAGTAACAATATCAGCGCTACAGAGTGCTGTAAGCCAACTTGGAGCCGGCAAGACTAATCGTTGTGGTTAGGGTATACTTGAAAGTACAAGGAATGGAATAGCATCTACTGCAAAGAGGCTTTTGGGAACCAAAAAGCTTGTCGGCAGTCTATGTAGTCTCAGTTGCTGGTATCAAACAATTCCTCATGACTAGAACCAATAGCCTTCTTGGACCTGACAAGCCAACAACCGTGGTTGGAAGGAATTGTTTTAGTGCAAGAGCTGATATTGCCCAAACTATCAAGAGGCTGTTTGGATCCGAGAAGCCTCCTTGCAGTTGTTCTAGTCTAATTACTTGCATTTGAAATAATTCTTGGTAAATAGGGCTATTGGCTTCTTAGGTTTGACAAGCCTTGGAGCATAGCTATGCAGCCCAATGATTTGATATTAAAAACTACCGTGTGACATCCTAGTTGAGGTCCAACAAAGTAAAATTATATGGTTCTTTGGCATGCTATGAATTTTGACAAGAAAAAGTCTAAGTTTCTCTATTACTATTCTTGATTCACTAGTGAGTAATGGCATTGATATATTGTTGAGTGAAAATACATTATAAGTGGTGTTGCAAGTTTGAGAACAAATTTCAAATGCAAAATTGTAAACACTACTTTTTGAATTTTATGTTTGCATATGAATTTTAAGTGTAAATGGTTCTAAAATGCATTCAAGTTGAGGAGTATAGTGTAATGTGTATATGGTTATAAGAGCAATTGGATAATAGGCTATATATAGTTAGAAGTTGCATAACTTGAAGTTAGTTACAAAAGCAAAGAGGCTTTATTTTTGCATATAAGGCTATGAACTTCTTGATTTTTTTTGGGAGCAGAAATTAGAGTCTGTCTTCGCTTGCAGTTTCTTTATTTTCTTTGTATTCGATTTTTATGCTTCATTAATATGTATGCGCCCAATCAATTTGATTATGGAAGGTAGTATTCTTTTGTGTGATTGTTTATCACGGCTTGCGTGTAGCAAGGCCGTTGTTGTTTGAGAAGTTTGAGTGATCTGGTTTATTTATATTTGAATTGATTGATGCAATTGTTGATCGGAAACTCAGTGAATGAGTGTAACAGGCTGTAGCCAGAGCAAGGGTGTATAACTTGTAGAGCTTAAGGCAATAGTCGTATTTTAATATTTGTTTATAGAAGCAGTGGTTATTATCAATGAAGATAACTCAGTGATTGAGAGTTTAAGGTTATAGCCGATTGCATACTCTGTGATTGAGTAGAAAATAGCAAAACATAGCCAGAGTTGCTATAGAAATTCTACTTGTGAAAGAAAAGGCTATGATTTGAAATGTGTGTCCATGCTGTGAAAGTTAAGACTATTGCCATTGACGATGTCTTAGTGATTGAGAGTGAAAGGCTATAGTCAGATCATCTTTGTAAATGTATTCTTTGTTGAAACAAGATGCAATTTTTACTTGATTATAGCCAAGACAAGTAGCATGAAAGGCTATAGACAAAAAAAGTATTCAGATTATTGCCAGTTGATTGACGGAGATCATGCGAGTGTTTTCAAATGAGAGAAAATGCTAAAGGCAATTGACGTAACCCTTATTGTAAAACTCAATGCATAAAATAAATTAAAGAAGTGAGATACTTCTGAAAGAATAGTTGTTGATTATTATTGAAGCTTGTGAGGACATAGCCAGTTGATTAAATTTGAAAGTAAGGCTATAGTCTATTTGTGACAACAAAGACGAGTTAATGTGATGCTTGAGTAAAGGAGCTTATGGCCATGATCTGAGGAGGACACCCTGTGTGTGCCTTGTGCAAATGGAGCAAGAAGACAGGCTATAGCCAAAGTGTGAAGTAAAAGATTACAGCTAAGTACAAGCTCCTGATTATTGCAAGATATTGCAGAGTGAAAGCAGATGGCAATTAACAGATGATGTGTTTGTTTACGTAGTGAATACGTAATAGTTTCTAGGATAGAAACTAAACAAGCTATTGACTAAATAGAATACATATTAATTGAATGATAGAACTATGTTGTTTATGATGATGTGAAAACTATGGATCATTTAACCATGCAAATGATTATTTCTTTTTTGAATCCTTTTTGAACTAGGCCATAGACGTGCTGAAAGCAGAAAAGGTTAAGGATAGAAATTAATTGTATTTGCTTGTATAGTTATTGATTACAAAAGACTGACGCATGGTTATTGACAAACACGCACTGCCAAACTATTGCCACATTGTGATGTTGATGACACACAATAACAAGACTATAGCCTCAGATTATTTGGCTACTAATTGTGACTATTGCCAAAGATTATTGCCCGAGTCTATTTGATGTAGGTTAATAACCCAAATCCCACATTTTTAATTCTTTGATAGTGAAACCGCATTTGCATGGGATTGTATACATGTTTAATGGACTGAAGATTAGTAACTAAAATCCCCATGTGAGACAATAAACATAAATCCTTTTAACCAATTTCTAAATGAAGATACCTTTGTCATAACTTTTTCATCACATTTCCTTAATTGAGGGTTATTTATCTTACATTTGACCTTAGATCCTATAACTTTAGCTATTTTAGACTTTCCATGAACAAATTTGGTGCTAGCTTGTCTTTGTGCTTTACGAAGCTAGTCAACAAATTATTACTACAAAAATGCGTATTTGCTAATTTCATGTTAGATTTCTTATTGCAATACCATCGTGGTATGCACAGTTATTCATAAGGTATTGCAAATCTAAGGTACCGTGAAAATGATTATGGTCACTTTGTGCGAGTCTTGACATTATCACATTAAGTGCTGTTGAATTATTGATTTGTAGAATATTGTGGAAAACATTGTTTGTACATTGTTCTATGGCTGTTCAAAGTTAATTACTTTTAGTGAAGTGATGGCTATACTATTAATTTTGTGATTTAATAGTTTTTTTCATGTGCATTTTCTATATTCATTCAATAGGTACATATTGTAGAAGAATTGGGTAGAGAGACTTTGAGGAATGTCTTGATTGTTCCATGTTCTAACAATGAAGCATGTGCTTTGCACTTGACAGATAATCCAACACTGGAGTGTCAATGATAGAATTGACATGACAGTTGATAAGCTTCAGCATATGTTGGCATGCTTTCTGCAATTGGAATTTAAAGGCAGGTGGCTTGGTTGGTGGAACTCCAACGATTTGAACTAGAAATTGCTAAATTTCTAGTGCCAAAAGCAAGGGGGATGTTTTGAAAGCTTGGTTGCATAGAGCAACTTTTTGGGCTAAGGTACTGCAATTCTCACTTCACACTCTTATCAAAGTGTTGTTGCTAAACCAATTCTAACATGTTTGTATCCATTTGAGTTTATATTCTTTCATTTCTGTATTTGTTGTAGACTATGTTATCATGTTTCTATAATTGTTATAAATTGTGTAGTTTTTTGAAGTATTGGAAAATAAATTGGGTTGGGTTCCCGGGTATTGCAGATTGAGTATGAGGCCGTGAAGTATGTTACCTCAATGCTTGAGACAGAGAAAATTGAAATCAATTGGGATGTTCACCCCTTGGTAGATAGAATTGGTGGATATATTGAGCAGAATCAAAGCGATCTATGGAAGAAGGCTTTGTTTGAATTTTTTCACAAGCAATGCACCTTACTCACAAGGTATTTGTTTCACTAAGCAAAAGGGCACCATGAGTGCTACTCAACAATGTGTATATAGGTTTGTATTTCCACTATTCTTTTGTTTCAGTCATATTTTTATTTATGTTGCATCTCTAAACGCAATAATCCGTAAGTAATACTTATTCTTTTGGTTCACATATTGATACAAAATTTTGGCTTAATACTGCAAGTATTTCAAGAGAGAGTTAGCCAACAAAGGGGCAATGGAGCCATAAAATATCCCAAAGCAGCTGTGGAGTTGAATAGAATAGGATTAACCTGAATTCATTTTCACAAATTTTTAGAAGGAAAATTTCTCTCCACAAGAGCTACAATCTTGCCCTTGGTACATTGAGTGTTGCCACCTATATGCACCCTCCAATGAGTTAGTGGAGAAAGGAAAAGCACCACCTGCCACATTTGTCAATGTATTGTTGGAAGGAGATGACAAAGAAGATCATGATGACTTTGAGCTCAATTCCAAGGCGGAGGCAGTTCCAAATACCACAAGAAAACTTTGAGCAAAGAAGGCACCGGCAGCACCAATCTTGCTTGCTCCAACAGTAGCTAAGAGGAGAGTTCCTAGGAGGTCTATAGCAAGAGTACCAGCTCTGATTGACAGTGAAGACTACCCATCAAATGATCACTATGACCCACCTGTGGATGACCCTACAAAAACTATTCTTCCTTGTGGTATAGGTATGGTCAGTTGTGAACTTGATTTAGGATTCATGTACTTTTAGTAGAAGACAGCAGAGGCACTTTGATCAGAGAAACCAAAGCTGACTTCTTCCACTCTAATTATGAAATTTTCTATACAAGAAGCATTAGAGTTCAAGGAGAAGAGAGACCTATAGTCCAAAAATATTGATTCTGGCACCAAATGTCCAGAGTTCACTTCCATCATACAATTTGCCAATAAGGTTAGTTTAATATGCATTCTTGTTATCCATACTTCTTGATAAATGATAGGTATACTTTGTTAGTGTTTCTATGTTTGAAGGCTTTGCGATGCATGTACGTGGAGGGAAGCATGGGAGAATTGGAGGCGTTGTAAATAAAAGAAGCCTATTTTGATTTATTCATTGATGATTTCCTAGATGGCCTTCTAGTTCTAGATCTTTCAAATCCAGCAACATTTGTACCTTACTAGAATGTAGTAGATGAAGCATATGTAGAAAGGATTTTTGACTTTGCAAATTCATTGTTACAAGATGATGGTGTTGTCTTGCTTTTTCTCCCAGACAACCCTAAGATTAGGATGGTTGTTGATGAAGATGCTGTGACGTATGGTTTCAAAGGATTCATGGAGTGATGGGGCATCAACAAGAAGCCTCTGACCGCCTACGCAAATCCTGACCGCACCATAAGGACTTAAACTCTAACTGATTTGATCCCAATTGTTCAGCAAAGTTTTCATTAGCTATCTAAACTTAGTGTAGTACCCATTCATTTGTAAACCGCTAAATTTACTAACTATCTCTTGTGTTTGAAGCAAACAAGACGTTTATAGGATCATTCTTTACGCAAGGGTCAAGTACAATAAGGAACTCGTGCACTCCAAGTTTTATATTAGGGGTATTGACAAGTTTGCTGGTTTCTTTGAGGACTTCAGTGGTAAGCTGTCAATACAATAATTTATAGCATTCTTTGAATGCATTTCCATGTTTAGTGTAGGAAGATATGTGTACATGGTGGTCTATTTCAAACATAAGGGTTTGTTTTGATGGCCAAGAATATTGTATCTGTAATTGTGGCAGAGGAGGACGACCTCATGAATTTCACGAGTTCAACTACTTGGTTCATGAGGGTGGATGCATGGTTAAGAAGCTCAAAATTGTGTCACATTATAAAAAACTACACACATCCAATTTTCAAATGCCTAAAAGGTACATTGGAAATTTTCAAAAAAAAAAAAAAATCCATTGTAGTGATTTAAACTTCATTGTAACTACAATAATGTTGCTCAGTTTGTTTTTTGGCATTTTATGGAAGTGTGAGGGACTCTTGAAAAAACATGAGTGTGACATTTCAATTGGCAGCAAGTTTTTCAAGGACTTTTTAAAGATGATATAGTTACTTAAAAGAATATAAAGGACTATGATTCTAGTGGGTATATGGATAAAATTTTAAGAAATTATAATCTTATTTTATAGAAGTGTATTGAATGTTTGCAAAGGACTTTTTAATGCCTTTTAAAACCTTGGATCTTACAAGTTCATTTTCTCCTTTGTTTTTTTTTGTTTTTTCCAATTTTTCTTTTTTCAACTTGAGTATTTTCTAAGTTCTAGAAGTGCTTCTAGCAATAAGGACTTTTTGAATATCTTTGATTGATTTAAATCTAAGCCCTAGAACACAGTCTGTAGTGGGTAATTTCAAAAAGAACAAATACAAAGACATCTGACCGTTGGATTGAATTTATAAGTCCGTTGTAGACATGAAGAGGCCATTTAGCCACTTGGACACTTGATGCAATTACAAAATAACACTTGAATCAAAATCCTTAAACCCACTTAAGGGACTTTGAGAGTATGTACTTTTGCCAAAATTGAGCCACTCAACCTTGCATTGACCACTTAGTTAGATACAAGATACTTTGCTCAAACATTGGTTTACAAAGGTCTTTGTCTAATATTGCATAATCTAAGATTAACCCATAGCAGTAGATCCATTGCCCTTTGGAAACTTCTCCCAAATGACGACAAACATTGATTGATCATTTAGTCCTTTCATGTCAACTACGTCTATCCCGGTTGTGTGATGCAATCTTGTTTTGTTATACAGCTTCGATGTTATGACAATGTCTTCACCCATCTCTAGTCCCCACTCCAATCCCCATTTAGTAATTTTATTAAGGCACTGAAAGAATGCCACTAGTTGCTGATTGCTATTGTATTCCTGTGAAGATATCCAGGAATTGACAAAGCTTAAGAGCTTTATAGGAAGACCATGCTTTGGAGCTTTTATGGGGTCTTCACGTTTGCATCAATTGTAGTATTTCAATAACAATTTTCTCTGAAATGGACATTGCATGAACACAGATATGTGTCAATACTTCTACTGTGGGATCCCACGATGGCCTTCATTGAATATATGAAACCAACAATAACCAAAGTCATGAGCCTCAACCAATGTCTTGATTGTGGGATTCCACAATGCCATTGATTGTGGAATCCCAGGATTCCATTTAACATGAGATCTCACAATGACTGGCATTGTGGGATCCCACGATGCGTGGCATCAGTTGGGGCTCACATCATCGATTATTAGTGGTTTCATCTATTCAATAGAGGCCATCATGGGATCCCACAATGCCTCCTATCAAATGATCCCACATTTTTGCATATTAGGAACATAGTCTATACTTAATGAACATACACAAGGTGTTATCTTTATATATGCATGTAGTAACATCTTCCATGAGCCTATTGTTTATACATACAGATGCTCCAGGGCTTGGCTTGCTTGACCTACTACAATTGAAGCAAATGCCATACTAAGGCCGGGCTTTGTGAAGTCGACACAATCTTCTGTGTAACACAAGTACCAATTCCTGAGGAATAGTAGTGACCTGCAACCCATATACATGTTTCATAGTCATATTTTATTGTAAATCACTGGTATACTTAGATTCCACGTATTGTTACAGTAGCATACAGGATTATTCGATTTAGTGATTATTGACAAATCACTACTACACTAATCGAATCAAATCACTGCCCCAATAAATTCTCTATAACATGAAACTTAATCTAAGTAGCACATGAACTACTTCAGCCAGAGGATTTTGCATCCATGTTCATGTTATAATTGATAACGCCTGTCATACATGCCGTACACACACTACATATAACAAAGAAGTGCACTATTGCATATAAGACTAATAGAATTGCTTATGGAAAGCCATCCTATCTCCAAGTGCTCATAATGCAAAATCCTAGCGTTCCAAAGATAATACATTCACTAATTGATAAAATGGTGTCAATGGCAACCTAAAGTGCTGGATACCTGAACTATGAAGGATTAGGGTGTTTGTAGTAATAATTTGATGACTAGCTTCGCAAAACACAAGGACAAGCTAATACTGAATTTGTTCACGGAAAGCCTAAAATAGCTAAAGTTATAAGATCTAAGGTCAAATATAAGATAAATAACTCTCAATTAAGGAAATGTAAGGATAATGTTATGACAAAGAGTTTATCAATTGGAAAATTGGGATAAATAGAAAAGTGCATGTTTCAAGTGTGTGAGTTTCAGTAACTACAAATCAATCTTTTATACATGAATGCAATCCCATGCAAATGCTATATATCTATCAAAGAATTAAAAATGGGATTAAAGGAATTAACATTCATCAAACAACACAGGCAATAGTCTTTGGCAATAGTCACAATCAGTAGCCAAATAGTCCGAGGCTATAGTCACAGTTATTTAGTGTTATCAACAACACAATGTGGCAATAGTCTAGCAGTGTTTGTCTGTCAGTAACCATGCGTCAGTCTTTTGTAATCAATAACCACTTGTAGCAAATTCAATTAATTTCTATCCTTAACCTTTTCTGCTTTCAGCACATCTATGGCCTAGTTCAGAAAGGATTCAAAAAAGAATTAATCAATTGCATGGTTAAATGATCCACAGTTTTTCCATAATCATAAACAACAATGTTTTGCTACTGAGTCAATAATCATGTCATTCAGTCAATAGCCTGATCAATTCCATCTCAAAGTACTAAATCCATAGCTAATGCCAGTTTCTATCACACAAACTATCATGTAATCATTATATAAATAAACAACGTTATATGTCAATTGCCTTCTGCTTTCTCCTTGCAGTATTTGCGATAACCAAGAGCTTGTCCTTAGCTATAATCTTTTACTTCACGCTTTTGCTATAGCCTTTCTCCTCTCTCCAATTATAAAAAGCACACATAGAGTATCTTCCTCAAATCATGGCCATCATCTTCTTACTCAAGCAACACATTAATCAGTCCATAGCCCTTCTCTCAAATTTAATAAACCAGGCTTTATTCTCATAAACTTCAATAATAATCAAGAACCATTCTAATATGATCAACACTATTTCTTTCAAAAGCATCTCACTTCTTTAATTAATTCATGCATTGAGTTTTACAATTAGGGTTATATCAATTGCCTTCAGCATTTTCTCTCATATGAAAACACTTGCATGATCTCTGTCAATCAACCAACAATGATCTGAATACTTTTCTTGTCTATAGCCTTTTTTGCTACTTGCTTTGGCTAAAATCAATTAAAAATTGCATCTTGTCACAATAAGGAATACACTAACAAATATGATATGACTATAGACTTTTGCTCTCAATCACTGAGACACCATCAATGGCAATAATCTTAACTTCCACAACATGGACTCACATTATAGTTCATAGCCTTTTCTTTCACAAGTAAAATTTCTATAACAACTCCGGCTATGTTCTGCTATTTTCTACTCAATCACTGAGTTATTCTTTCTCTGGTTATAGCCTCAACTTCTATAAACAAATGTTCAAACATAGCCATTGCCTTAAGCACTGCAAGTTAATCACCCTTGCTCTGGCCGTAGCCTATGCTTTTATGAATGAGGATATTCAATCAAATTGTAACTCTAAATACCTTTCACAGGTTTCTCAAATAAACTCTCTTGCTATAATAAATTACACTCATTCACTGAGTTAAATTGGCAAATGCCTTAATCAACTAAAAATATTGACTTCAGACTATTGCCTCACTTCTCTTAGGCTATAATTAAACAATTACACTTGGGCTATAATCTGGTATACTTGCTCATTGAGTTACAATTAGCCATCGCCTTCAATCAAAGTTCAATTCAATCACATCAGTCATCAGTAAATACATCAATCAATTCAAATATAAACAAACCAGATCACTCAAACAACATTGGCCTTGCTTCATACAAGCCGGATAGGTAAACACAAATAGAATATTGCCTTCCATGATCTTCACTATTGGGCGCATAAATATTATAAAGCATAAAATTGAATATAAAGAAAACAAAGAAAACATTGCAAGGGAAGACAAATACTAAAAATTATGCTCCAAAGAAACATCAAGAAGTCCATAGCCTATATATTGAAGGAAAAAAAATCCCTTCACTTTTGTAACTAACTTTGGCTATGCAACTTCTAATCGTATATAGCTTGTTATCCAATTGCTTCAAAAACCACATACACATTACACTACACTTCTGAATCCAAATGCATTTTAGAACCATTCACACTTAAATTTCAAATGCAAACATAAAATTCATAAAGTAGTGTTCACAGTGTTGCAACCATAATACACCTATAGTTTGCATCAACGGTCTGACCTAAACTTGAAGAACTACATTACAATGCATTGTCCTCCTTATCACTTAACAAATCCCAAATGCATATTGAACTACGCCCTAGCAATCAGAGAAGCATGTTGAATTCAACCAAAACATGACTGTTGTAATCTAAAATTCCAATTCTTCCAAGTACTTTGACATAGTAATTATTTTACGCAATTTGATGGCCATTTCAATATATGTCCGCCATTAGCAATGCGCTTGAAAGGCGACATCAATCACCATCATCAATCACAGGTATGGCAATCACAAACTTTGCAAAACAATCTCTTGCGCAACTTCAAAGATCACAAGAATTGAATGGTTTCTATACATACACGCACCTCTCCTTCTCAAAAGATCAAAGAAATTAAATCGCTTGCAACAACTTTGACTTCTGGGTTCTTCCTCGCAAAATTGCAGCCCACAATCAATTTGCCACTCCAAATTCCATGCAGCTACAACGCAAAACTATTGGCTCCAAACGCCAATGTCTTCAACAATATTTGCACACCAACACTTCAGAATAACTCCACCTACATCTGCCCTTCTAAATGAATAAGCTGACTACAGCAATTGTCAAGTGGTGCAAGGAGTGGGGAGCAAGCGCAGCGTCCGCTAGAGAAACAGAACACAATCAATGGAAGACTAAAACTTGCCAAACGGGGGAAATTTTAGAGCTTGGGAAGTAGCACGACAAGTGGGGATAGAGCGCATCGTCCGCTGGAGAAATAGAGCACAAGCGAATGAAGACAAATTATGCAAAACAGGGAAAAATTCAAAGCTTGGGAAGGGGCGCAATAAGTTGGGAGAAAGCGCGATGTCCGTTGCAGAAAACAAAGCGCAAGTAAGTGAAGACAAAACTTGCCAACGAGGGAAATTTCAAAGCTTTGATTCCCATTGGGGAACGGGCCGCCGTTTGGTGACGGGAACGCCATCATCACTCAATAGTTTAGGAGTGCCGTCACTCTCATTTGCATTACATGTCTCTTCAAAATCATGAGTTCTACTGTCTCCTCCAACAATTCATATTTAAGTATTAATGTTTTGTAGTTGACCTACTTAAGGGTACGTTTACACTCTAATAAAGGGCAGAATATAGAAGAAAATTGTGTGTGCCTCTACCAACCCTAATCATAATACCCATTACAACATCAACACCAATGTCTAATTCTTCAATGTGACAAACAAGACAAAATTATTGATCACTACATAAACATTACATAAAAACAAGAGATGAGACCTACAAGTGCACACACCACTCCCTTCTAAATTGAAAGAGCGCTAAAGATCACATAGAGGCACTTCCTTGACCATTTAGATGGATGAAAACCCATGTCATGTTTAACTAATTTCAGTCTATGCAAAATTTGGTAATGATATTATGATATGCAAAGCACCATGGAAATTTTTGGCTAATTTTAGTGAAATGTTTAATATACAATGGAGTATGGATTTTGTAGACTAAAAGACAAGTGGAATAATTGGGTGCTTTTTGTCCCTTAGAAGCAAGTTCTCTTCTTTCATATTCCACAAGACACCCAAAATTACATGAATAGTCTAGCATTAATTAAGAGGAGAATTACCCCCTCTCCAATATTTATGGTTTAATAATGGGACCAACAAAAAAAACCTGAAAGTCTCTAATGCTTGTGGTACACATAGGACATTTAGGATAGAGGAGGAAAGTCCATTCAAATTTATGAACAAGAACAATTGTAATTGGCTGATTTTTGCACCATAGGGTTCTATTACAGGGACAATTATGTGAGAATTTTTCTAGAAGTAAATAACCCTAAACAATGGGTGATCCCTTCACAAGCCACCATTTTCCAAAAGTGGCCAAAAAAGGGGGCATTTTTTACCCAGAGTTTACATGCTTGGATGGGGCTGATATTTGCACTAGGGTTTCATGCTATGATAAGGTGAGTCCATGATTTTATGTGAATGCATTGGAGTTGTTGTTAGTGGTGACTTCCTTGAAGCACTAATTTTGAAAAACTTTTGCTAGGGTTTAGGGTAAACAGGGGGTTCATTCAAATTGATTAGCAAAAACTACTAGAATGGGTTGATTCTAGCACCATAGAGTCTTCTTAGGATGATAGTTATGTGGGAAGTTTTGTGGAATTAATTAACCCTTCCTCAATGGTGACTCCATTTGGGGTCACATTTTCATTTAAGGGGAAATGGGGGGTTAATTCAAAAGCCATAGCAAAAACATTGGGTTCATTGTGAAACTTGCACTGCTTGGTAAGGATATTGTTAGGGTCATGTGGGAGTTTTTGTGGATTTAATTTACAATTTTATCATGGTGACGCCTTTTTGGGTTAGAGTTTTCATTTAAAAGGAGTATAATGGGGGGTTCAGTCAAATGGAATAGCAAAATGTTAGGGACTTGGGTGAATCTTGCACTAGAGGGTAAGGGCTTAGGATTTATGGTCATGTGGAATGTTTTGTGGAGTTGATTGACAGCATTTCAATGGTGACCCCTTTTGGGGTTTCACTTCCATTTAAGGGGAAATTGTGGATTAATTCAAAAGCAATACCAAGAAGGTTTATTTTCAAGTGAAACTTGCACTACAGGGTACGGATATTGTTAGGGTCATATGGGATTTTTGTGGATTTAATTGACACTTTTATCATGACGCCCCCTTTTATGTTTAGTATTTTCATTTAAGGGGAATATAATGGGTTTAGGGTCTTACCAATGGAATAGCAAAAAGTTTGGGGTTCAGGTGAAACTTGCACTACACAGTAAGGGTTTGGTTAGGGTCATGTGGGAATTTTTGTGGAATTTATTGATCCTTCCGCAATGGTGATCCTATTTGGGGTCACAGTTTCATTTCAAGGGAAATGGGGGGTTTATTCAATAGCCATAGCAAGAACATTGGGTTCATCGTGAAACTTGCACTACAGGGTAAGGGTTTTGGGTTTGGAGTCATGTGGGACTTTTTGTGGAGTGAATTGACAGCTTTTCAAAGGTGACCCCTTTTGGAGTTTCACTTTCATTTCAAGGATAATAGTGGATTAATTCAAAAGCAATAGCAAAGAAGTTGGGTTGTTTGTGAATCTTGCAGTACATGGTAGGGTTAGCTGAGAGGTATTGTGGATTTAATTGAACATTATTTACTGGTGATCGGTTTTGGAGTCACATTTGGCAACATGGCAGAGCACGTGGGCAGTATTGATCCCCTACCTTAATTGCTTGGATGGGGCTGAAATTTGTGCTAGGGTTTTATGCTTTGATAAGGTGCGTCCATGATTTTTTGTGAAAGCATTGGAGTCGTTGTTTGTGTTGACTTTTTTGAAGCCCTTATTTTGCTAAACTTGCGCTATGGTCTAGGGTAAATGGGAGGGGGGAGGGGGGTTATTCAAGTTGATTAGCAAAAACTATTGGAATGGGCTGATTCTTGCACCATAGAGTTCTCTTAGGGTGATAGTTATTTGGGATTTTTTCCAAAATTAATTGACCCAAAGAAAATGGTGACCCCTTTGCAAGTCACCATTTTTTAGTAGTTGCCAATAGGGGGGCATTTCTTTTCCCATAGTTCACATGCTTGTGTGGGGCTAAAATTTGCTCTAGGATTTCATGTTGAAATAAGGTGACTCCATGATTTTTTGTGAAAGCATTGGAGTCAGTCGTCGTTAGTGTTGACTTCCTTGAAGCACACATTCTCCCAAACTTGCGCTAGGGTTTAGAGTAAAGTGGGGGTTATTGAAATTTATTACCAAAAACAGTTAGAATGGGCTGATTTTTGCACCATAGGATTCTCTTAGGGTGATGGTAATGTTGGAATTTTTGTGGAAATAATTGACTAAAAAGAAATGGTGACTCCTTCTCAATTCACCATTTTTCAAAAAGTGGTCAAAGATAGGGACATTTTATCCTTCTTCATTCTTTTTGTTATTGGATGGGGCTAAAATTTACACTATGGTTTCATGCTAGGATAAGGTGCCCCTATGATTTTTTGTGGAGGCAATAGGGTCGTCGTTAGTGGTGTCCAGCGCTTTTTTTTGGGATTTTTGTTGGCTAGTAGATTGCACCCAGAAAATATAGGCTAATAAATGACAAATAAAACTCCAAAACTATTGAAAGAAATTGCCAAGTCAAAGCTTCAAATTAAAAAAGAAATTGGATGATATTGCCAAATTGTGGATGAAAACCAAATTATTGACAAGCGATATGTGCTAATGTGATATTCTCTTTCCAATAATTGGATGAACGTTGAAATCTAGAGCACCACTGTAACATTTTAAATTGCCACTATCACACTTTGTAGTAATGGGAGACAATTGCCTTCGTGGTGACCAGCTTGATTGACATGTTTGGCCAAACGACCGCTACAACTTAGGTTGAAGTGGGGTTTTATTTCAAAGTTCACAATGTATGGAACCAGATTGAATTATGTCTCATTGTAGGGTTATGTTATAGCAACATTTCTATTTCATGTGGATTTTGTCAGTTGTTATTACAATGCCAAAAGGATTGTGATACTGTAGAGTCAATACATTTACAATGGTTTTTAGAAAAGAATGGGGGTTGACCCAAATCAAATTGGTTTCTCTATCCACAGTTTAGGCGGGTATTGTTCAGATTAGGCAAAGCTTAATATATAATACCCAATGGTAATTCCTATGATGGCAAAATAGGCTGAAGTACTGGATCCTACGATACCAATACACAATGCTAAATTGTGGGTCATCATTCATGGTCATGGAGGTGAATGTGAGGATGTTCACATTTGAAATGGCTAACAGTTTTCTAGCGAGATGCCTCAATATGAAAATCAAGAACCCTTGCAAAAAAATTTGGTGGGATCCCACCTCCACAGCTGATATCAACATTCTGTCATTACATTGCTCTCCACGTTGGAACACTCTCACCGCTTGTTTTTGATTGCACGCAGTCTTGATTGTGTTGTTGTTTACTCTAGTTAGATCAGACTGTAGTTCCAATCTGGATTCAAATCTACAGTATTGTGAGGCCACGCAGTGTTGAGGGTTGCGCGGCACATGATCAGCAACAACTTGCGCAAGCGCTTTGCTCTAAGCTACTTCAGGGTGCTCAATATTTAGCGCTGCTGAGTGATCCACCAAGTCTTGGCATAAAGTGCAACAATCTCATAAAGGTAATCTTCAACGCAAAGCCAGCTCTATGTTTTTCTTGTCGTCATCAATTAGCAGTTATTAGTTGTCTGTTGTAATTCTACAACAACCCTAAGTGCTTTACTAGTCTCTTTACGTGTTGATAATGCTAAACGCGTGCGCAATGGCTAGGACGATCTGTTCATCAGATTTACGTTCAATTACGTAGATTATTTTGCAAAGTTTGCCTGCTACAACGCTATATTGTGTTATATGGAGCCGCTGAGATAGACATGGACAAATTTGTAATGGCAGGATGTATCACGGATATTTTTGCTTATTCACAAGCCATGATGTGCATTTGTATATACGAGTAGAATTCTAAAAGCTTGGAAATGTGTAAATGTTATAATTTGGCAATCGGTTTAGGATTAGTAGTTAACCATGAGGTAGTCCGTACTAGTTCAGTAATAAAGTTATTCAGAAACTTCATTAATTGTAGTGTTGATTTAGATTCCAGTGTAAGTATATATCCCCCATTGTCTATACACTATGTCAGCTATTCAATTTATAGCTGCAAGACACATCCTAGGTATGCTCTAGATCATCGTGGGATCCCACGTTATCGTGAGTGCTCTTTGTTTGAGCTATTACGATTATTTGATAATTTTGTGGACCACATAGTTTTGTCAGATCCAACGATACAATTGTTAGCCTGACAATACATTCAGCCACTGCATCGTGGGATCCCACGCTAGAGGTTGGAGTTTGGCATTTGTTTTGGCCAAATCATTGTGGGATCCCAAGATGGAGGTTGATTGTGCTTAATTGAGGAAGTCAATGCATCGTGGGATTCCACGATAGATGTTGGTGATGTTAATCATTAGGTAAGGATTGTTACAACAGATTATACGATTTACATTGCTGTCATTGTATCATCAGACGTGTCCGTTGGATTTTGAAAAGTTACTTTGATATTGCTGTTTCATTGGGGTCACTGGCTTGTGGGATCCCACAATAGTTGGTCAGATTGTTGAAATTTACTGAAGTAGTTAGTTTGGTGGTTCATGGCATATTAATGATACGTTTTGTTGTAGTGGCCTCATTTGTTGGTCCTAGATGCTATGTGCAGGATCTGAAACATAATTTGCAAAAGGTATCAACTGCGACGTACTATGAGCCAATCCGATCAAGCGGATATGGAGCCCTTTGTTGAATCATTTGTCCATGTAGCACCAGAAAATACAATTGTTTTGTTTTCTCAAGATGAATCTCAGAGCTCCTCTGGATTTTTGGAATCAATCAATACCAAAGATGCTGTCAAGCTTGTTATTGCTAGAGTTGGAGAAGTTGGTGAAGGCATAATAGTTGAGGTACAGCCATTGAGTGAATGGCTCGGGGTTGTCATTCTCTTAGCGCCCTGGGTCTTCACTCTATTATGGCCCATATTTATTACTTCCACTGCTACTAATTTAGCTGTGGACCCTTGTCAGAGAGATTTGCAAACTCTAGGAAATGTTGTCAGCCGATCTATTCTTTGGAGGATATCAGGTGTTAGTAAATCTTTAGTGCAACCTCCGATAGATTCATCACCTTTCATTTCCCAGTAGAAGTGGATGGGACTCAAAGTGCACTTAAACTTTGAGGTAGGTGACCTGCTTTTGTCCGATTGCATAAACTATTGCATGGCAAACAATAACTTTCAAAATGGAACATTAGGCAAAGATGACATCGGAGTAACTATTTTGGATGTGTTCAGGGGCAACAAAGATACCATTATGACTCACTATCGATGGCCATTGCATTTGTGCTGGTTCCCCAATGGCCGGTGTTTGAAGGAAACACTTGAGAGCATTTTGTAGCAATACCCATTATAGAAGATCTCTTTGCACATCTGGGTGGGAGGATGAAAGCTCCTTATTGTATCATAGTGCAAAAACCAAGTTTAGGCAGCAAATACTCCCAATATTTGTGTAAAACACAAGAGGAGGAAATCCGGAAGGTCAATTCCCAAAAGTGCTGCATCAGTCGTTGCTACCAGTTCTTTCCTCAGGAAGAGACATTGAAGGTCAGGCAAAAGTTCTACCTCAAATCATTTGAAGATTTTTGTGAATACAAGATTGCTATCAAAGGTCGAATTCATGCAAAAGGCGCAATCAAAAATCGCAATTTCATCACTCTCAGTGGAACTAAAGTCTGCACGACGGCATGGCATCTGATTCATGGTATTTCAAAGTCAACATATCACAATTACATTGATCAATACAAAGCAGGAGTGATATATGGGACTCTCGGAAACAAAGGGATTAAGCGTCTTAGGATTGCAACTAACCAGGTCTCTGGAACAATGAAAGTGATCATTGACGACAACGCCAATCAAATGCCTCACCAGATGCGCAGCATCAAAAATGGGAGGATGGATACACTGAAGTTCATTCCAGCTGGGAATAACTGGAAATGCGTACGAGCTGACGCCAACAAAGTATTTCTCTTCCAACAATTCTAATTTTTCCTAGCTCAACGTGGGATCCTATGATGACCTTATCTATTTATAGTTATTGTCTTGGTTGTATGCGTTTGTCTGATTCATTGAGTCATCTTTGAATTGCGTGATTATTTCAGATGCTCTTATAAGTTTAGCATGGGACCCCTCGATAATCTCAGTTGTAATCAAATTCTCTTCTATTCAAAGGGTATGACGATCATTTGGTACTCTTTGTTTTCCATTTTCACATTTATTGCTGCTTTGACAAACCCTGACTACATGAGTTTTTTGGATGAGCAGTTGAATGCTGACTACGGGCTTCCTCCGATGAGCCAATCCACTATTAGCAAAATCAAGAAGGAGCTTTTCAACAATGTTTTGATCAAGCTTGTTGGTAGCTCCTTTGCCAAATGTAGTACCTGCGACCAACTTCAACAGTTTCTACTCAAGACTCCAAAAGGGAGTCTTGAGTACGTGGAGTTCCTGAGGCAACGAACTGAGCATTTGAATCACCAATTGTCTTGCCGTCAACTATACAAGTCTTGGCGCGAGGAGTCAAAAAGGAACCCAACGGAATTCCTTTGCGTTATTCACAACAAGATGGACACTGCCAAAACAGCTCTTCCGAGGATGCGAGTGACAACAAAGAAAATAGCTGGTCTTGGGCAGCTTCCAATCAGTGTAACGGGAATGGTAGCTCATGGTCATGCTAACAATGCTTACGCACATTATGCTCCGTCATGTTGGCCAGGCAGCTTGAACTTCACCGTCTCTTCTTTAGCAAGGTTGTTTCGCCAATTGGAGGGTCCTCCTATTTGTGAATCCGGAGAATTATTTCCTTTTCCACCTGCAAAATCCAAAGTTTGAGGTGCTTCTCAAAGGGAAATCTAGGTGTTTGGAGAGCTTAGTTCTAACCGACCCTGCCTCTCACTTAGGAGCTAAACCGCTGCCTAGAAATCTGTATCTACAACTTGACAATTCTGCCATGGATAACAAGAACCAGTATATTATGGCATTTCTGTCTCTCCTCACGACTCATGGTGTCTTCAAAGAAATTCAGGTTGGATTTCTACTGGTGGGACACACTCATGAGGACATTGATGCTTATTTTAGTCACCTCTCTAAGGTTCTAAAGAGCAAAAACACTTTTGCAGTGGCCGTCTTGATGAAATCCTTCATGCAGTCCCAAGAGTTAGCGTTCATGTCAAAAATTATTCAAGAGGTTGGGGACTTCAAATCTTTTGTGAGAAGTTACCAAAGCAACAATTCAGCTAGATTAATTGGGTTGGATGAGATGCACTTATTCTAGTTCTACGTAGATAGTGCAGAGGTGCCGGTTATGATATTTAAGAAATCTATCATTGATACACAATGGCTATCCACTGACGAGCCCTCTATTTGGATTTGGAAGTGAGATGACAATGGCAGGCCTATGCTCCCACTATGGAACCCAAAACCCGTTCCATTCAAGCCCATGTAGGGCAGCAAAGTTCCAAAGGAGATAGGTTACCAAGACAAGGCAAGGGAAATGGCTTGAAAAGCTACAATGAATAAAGGTTTCATGCTAATTGGACTGGAGAAGTACATTCAGTACTGGAAGAATTGTATGGAAAAACGCAAGGGATTTGCAGCGTCGATTGGCCCATATGTTGATTATTAGAAGCTTGTGTTATATGAGCTTCAAAAGCCTTTGTTTGTCTGCCCTTCGAAATTATTGAAAGGTTTTTGGCCCAAACACGATTGGAGGGTGGCACTCGACAATACAGATATGCCAGGGGTACGGAGGAATCCAAGGGATGCTATCCTTGAGGAAGAAGAGCGTGAACCTTATTGTGGTCTGGCAAATGAAGTGCTACAAGAAAGTTTTAGCCCTTGGCGCAATGTACGCCCTGGCTCGTGGGTCCTTCTTAGACCCGAGGACCTAGTCGTGTGTGCTATTTGGCTAGGAAGAGTGTTGTCCTCCATTGGCTTAGTTCATGGTAAAGTGAATCACGGGAAGTTCTCAATTCAGTACTGGCAACCCAATAATTCCAAAATTTATCTTTAGATGAAGTATAGTGATTGCTAGAACAAGAAATGGGTGGTGGAGAATACTACCCTGACTTGGGTCAACGCAACCTTTGTGGTGTACTCCACTTGGTCTAAGGTTGCGGAACCAAGGACAAAGTCAATTTCAAAGCGAGGCCGTGATGCTGCTTTACACAATCTTAATCAAGCCAATGAGGCTGACCCTTGATCGAGTACCTTGCATTAGGATTTAGTTGTCATCGTAGGATCTCCCACTTTGTACCAAGTTCTAGGCTGTATGCTTTTGCCTTCATTGGGGGATCCCACGATGTATCCTGGATTCAACCTCTCCGAGTGTCAGTACAGTTGATGGGTTGCCCAATGTTTTTCTACGTCAAGTTGTCACTGTTTCACTTTCATTGTGGGATCCCTCAATGTGTTCCAAGTACTTGACAAAAGGCATTGTGTTTTACTTTTGATTGTAGAGATATCGCCAAGGATATATCTAGTATATATTGGTTGTACGCTTCTTTAAGGACTTCTATGGATTTGGTTTCAGTCATGGACTCATAAAGTTTAATAAAATCTATTTGTACTTATTGATTGCCCCTCCTCTAGCTTTTTTGACATGTACTTATGTTGTTTTGAGACCTTCAAGATAAGCGTGCTACCTAGTCTGAATGTGGAGGTCATATTTCACTAGCATTCTATGACATTTAGGGAGAATGTGTTCTTGGTATGTTGAAGTATTCTTCAATTTGCATATTATTACTTCTTGTAGCTTATCTTATTTGTTATGTGGTTGTGACTTTTGCAAACTTTTCAAAGTATGCTTCCTACTCTGCTTATTCAAAGGTAAAGGTGTATCATTCATGGTCATGTGATGCTGACTGTCTAAATTTGTGCAACCGTTACAACCACAACCTGTTATTGAGTTCCTTGTCTTGCTTGGCATTATCGTCGTGGGATCTCACGATGAGCTTTACAACTGGGACATGGGATCGCTAAACTCTTCAAGAAACTTTCATGTTATGTTACAAAGATGAATGTGAATCCCACAAGCCCAAAATACCCTATGAAGTGACCCGATTATTCTTTTACAATCATATATATTACACTACAATCTCCCAAGGGTCTGCCTAACTTCCACTACATCGTGAAATACCACAATGGAAACATCCTTCATACTTGACATTTCTTGATATTTTGGAATGCATAGCACCTTTTTGTTGCATAATCCAAAAACATTTTAAGCAAAATTCAAACTTATCGTAGTCCAAAATTAACGCTATAGTCCAAAAGTAGTTAAATATGGCATCCATGAAAATTATGCTTCATTATCACTATAGGAAATAAATGTGAAAAAGAGTGTCTTTTTTGCCAACGTTCACTTGTAATTGATAACCCTATAGCCAAACCTTGATTGAAGACCATATATGTATTCCCTTATTGGTTGATTGGCATCACCAATTTAATCTCCAACCAAGATAATATGAGTATTCTATTCGCTACATGTTTTATCTCTCACATTTTAATTGTAGTAATTTTTCAAAAGTCCCCACATATTTCATTTCTCACACTTTAATTGTAATAATTTTTCAAAAGTCATGACCAATACACTTCATTTGCGCCTCTTTACTTGTGTAATAAGAAACCATTGGTAGCCAAAATTCTCTCCACCTTTTGTCATGAATTAAGCATACTTCTTCAAGTGTTTTTCCAATATAGCCACCTCAGTGAATTACAGTCATAAATCATTGCCAACACTTCCATATGTTGAAATCCTTAAAAAAAACCTGCCTAGAACACCAAGTAATTGACATGTGTGGATGCACATGGCTAAGGTGTAAGAAAGGGAAGCTAATGAGGTAACTTGTACCAATGGGTAGCAATCACACCTCTTTGTGTGAGGAAAAGCCTTATTTTAAGCACATGCTTGCAACTATACCACTTTCCAACATCCAGTTGACTAAGGCTCATACTTGCAAGCAAATGAGAGCATGGGGGCTAGTCATGGAAGCTTAACCCCTAAATGCTCAGGAGATAACTGGTAAGGGCAAATTAGAGTTGCTTTATAAAATGATACTTTTGTAACTTCAAGGGAAATTGCTTCAAAAAAGAAAACAAGAAGCATGATGTTTAATGATTATCCTTACAATCAAACATTCAAAAAGTTTTTGGACTCCAATTTAACAAACTTTGAAGCATTTACCATTTAATATTTATCAAAATTATAAATTTTATTCTTAGATTTTAAATTTGGAATGATTTGTTAAAAATAGATATTCTATTCTAAACTTCAACAAGAAAATCTTTTCAAAGGAGAGAACATTATTAGTTTTCTGAAAATCAAAATTTTTACAACATTAGCAGATGTTGAAATGTTTGTCTTTGAAAAATTCTCCTTGGTGGAGTTGAACTTGGATTGACAAGATTCAAATTGGGTTGGAATGTAGACTTGCTTTCCTATTTGAAATTGTTTCTTACATGTTTTTTTAATTTTTTTTTGCATCTTTGATAGCTTGTAAAAAAAAGGCCACGACCAAAAAATGGTCGATTAAGCACTCAAGGATTAGGCATTGTAGGGTTCAACAAGACAAATACAACAACTACAATGTGCAATGTTTATTGTTGGCCTCCATATGTACTAATTTTTTTTGTTTTTTAATCTTGTGCGTATCAATTGCATGGAGGAATGAATTTTGGGTCGTGAACAAGATTTCACAAGAAAATTAAGTGGGATTTTTTGACATCCTACATTGTCAAAAATTAAAATTTATGTACTTGATGACATTGAGAAACCCACAAGACTTTCAATATCTTTAGGACTTTCAAAAATGTCCATATGGAATACTTTTTAGAAAATAACAAGTTACAAGCTAATTGAAAATAATTTAGCCATGTAAAAGCAAACTTCATAATGATGGTTGAATGTAGCACCACAGACTTAGTCAATTGTAACCACGATTGTAACATAGTTAGATGAACATAAGTACCAATTGTCTTGAATCTATCTAATGGCACACTATGTTGGCTTTGCTTTCTAAAGGTCACTAGATTAATAATGAAATTTAGTCTTATGGTACCTATTGTGTTATTTATCCTATCAAGCAAACATATTCCAATTCCCATTTAGCTAACAATTAGTGTTCACATTGGATACTAATTTAATGAAAGGTGATCTTTTTTGATACTAATTAGTTTTTTAGTGAAAATTTAGTTAAAAATTAGCGTTCATGTTGACATATAGTGTTGGTAACATTTGTAGGATTGTTGGCATTAAGCATTTTGGTTTGTAAGTAGTATTGCCCACACTAACTCTCATTATTAGTAAAGTACAAATATTTCAAACAATTGAGTTAAAGAAGTATACCAACTAGCTGCAAGGTGAGGAAAAAGTGGATATTGTAAGATAGATGTTTAGGCACATATAATTCAAAAAGGCTCAATTATTAAAGGAACTCTTGCTTGCTGTTAAATATAAGTAAACATTTCTATAAAAACAAATAGGAACGTTTATAAAGGTGGAAAATGCAAATTAGGGGATGTTGGCATTTGGTAAATGTCATGATGAACTAGAGATGGTAGTGAGTGGAAGTGGCAATAAACAAGTTCCAATGGGAAACAATTAGAGGCGGCAGAGGCAAAGAATTCCACTTCCTTTACTTTAGAAGGATCATGTCTTTGTTGCAACCTTGTGGCAAGCTGTGCTTGTGATTAATTCATAAAGACAAGGCAAGGAGGGGATGCTTAACCTCTAGAATGTTTTTGTATTCATTTTCTTCTTCTTTTTGAACAAAAATGGTCATTGGTGCACACAATGCATTGTTGCAGTTGCAATGACAATGTTATCAATAATAAAATGTTCAATGTTTTCAAAAGTTTTGGTTTGCTAAGCAATGCATCTTTTCACAAAAATTTACTTTTAAAGTTGTTCAAAATAGCCTCAAAATGACAAAATTTTATTTATGTGCATGCAAACTTGTAGCAATTTTTTTTTGACATGATTTGCCTTTCAAAGGGACAAAGCTCATACTATATGCGTACAACCTCAAATTTTAAAATTTTGACACCAATACCAAAAACTCTATATATAGTGTTTCTATTGAATGATGTAACAAGGAATTGCTTGGTATTTGATATTATGTTGTACTTACAAACCAAAATATAAAAAATCCCTTACTCATTTGTTGTATTTTGAACTTGGCAATTCAGTTGCATTATTACTAAACATATTGTACGTACTCTGAAGGGTCAATTGCAAAAGATTTGGACCTTAAATCTTGCCTTAAATTAAAATCTAGATTTAGTCATGTTATTGAAGAAAACCAACATATTGAATCTTCAACAAATTGAGAAAACACGCCAAAATAATTTGGTTCTAGAATTTTTTTAATAAAAAGTTTATAATTTATTGTATTCCTTCAAGGGAATTGATATGCGTACCACACCTTCTTGACTATCCCACCACATCCCAGGGTAAATTTTAGATTTCTACCATCAAAAACCTCAATTTGAGAATTTGGAATTTAGATTTGGACTTAGAGACCATGATTTTGTCCAGAATCACATAAAAAAAATTAATTGAACAACACCCAATGAAAAAGCTTATCTTTTTTATAAACAAAAATAAGAGTAATACTTTTCTCCTAAGCTAAAAATTTCATTGGGTGTTGTTCAATTACAACATTTTTTTATGGTTCTAGACAAAATCCAGGTCTCTAAGTCCAAATCTAAATTCCAAATTCTCAAATTCAGGTTTTTGATGGTAGAAATCTGAAATTTACCCCAGGGTGTGGTGGGATAGTCAAAAAGGTGTGGTATGCATATCAATTCCCTTCCTTCAATCAAAAGTTGTAATTGCATAAAAATTGTATGATTTTCAAAATTCAACCTCAAATTCTAGAACACGAATATTCAAGAATGTGTTCAAAACACCATTTTAAATTATGGGAAATTTTCATGGATATTTGAAGTTTGCAATATTTACGTATATACCTCCGCTTTTTCAGAAATTATATAAATACCCTTGTACCAAAACAAGTAGGAATTTAATTGTTATGCTCGTACTTTCTTCATGACCAATGAAGAATGGAATGTCATGAAACAAAAAAGTTGCAACCTATGCACAAAGGAAGAAGGGAATAGTGGCATGCACAACAAAACAAACGCTTGAAAATTTTGGTCCAAGGGTGTTTGTGTAATTTCTGAAAAACGTGGATAAGGTAGTAGGTTTTAAAACCAATCAACTCTAAGAACCCGTGACAATTTAGAAGGAATATCTATTACTCTCATTGATGAGTTAGGTAGGCTTAGCATTGCTAAGCCTACCTAACTCATCAATGAGAGTAATAGATATTCCTTCTAAAATGTCACGGGTTCCTAGAGCTGATTGGTTTTAGAACCTGCTATCTTATCTATGTAAATATTGCAAACTTCAAGGACATCATGAAGTTTTCCCTTAAATAAATTGGTGCAATATTTGCATTTTGGAATTACTAACAATCAAATTGAATCAAGTGCAAATCATTATATGAATTCCAAAGATGACACAACACATGATTTCTAGTGAGCATGTATGCTAAAATTTGACTTATTAAACTTCATAAATATAGAGAAAGATGATATTGAATTTTAGACCCAAATAGTAGTTAGCTAATTTCATATTTCGGACTTGCAAATGTCCTAGTTTGTTCAATTTGGTGAATTGACCTCAACGACTACAAGAATGACAAATTACTAAAAAAGTAACAATCATCTAGAAATAAAAAGATGCACACGGGCAATCCTAATATAAATGTCTACCATGGATTTCAACCACATTTGATCATTGTTTCAAAAATTATGTCCAATTTCTTTTAATTCAAGGTGTGATAGGAAATAGTACAAGTATTTTTTGGAATCACAAACATACAAAATTAAATTTCCAATACAATCCACACATTTCCTTTGAATATTTGATTGAATTAGTGACAATTTGACAAACACTTTCAAGAGCATCCAACACTTTTGCTTCTTTTCTTGATTTCTTCAAATTTTCTATGCAATACACCAATAATGATAAATGTTGACAAAGTAGAATAAATCTAGGACCAATGTAGTTTTACTCCTTTTTGATAAATGCATATGAGAACCTTAAAAAAAGGTAGTACCTGCCAACAATAATGATACAAAACATGCTTTAGAGCTCAAAGGTACAAATCCGTCATCTTGCATTGTACAAATGAGCACATTTGAGGAAACTCAATCTATATTAATTAATGAATAGCCTTCAATTAGTTAGGGCCTATCATATAATAGCATTCAATCAGTTAGGGTCGGGCATAAGTTAGGTTTGGGCATGACTAGGATCAAAAAGGTATAAATGGATAAAGTAAAATCACCTATGACTCTCTTTTATTTGTTTCACTAGATGTTAACAAGTCATTGGCAGTTGCACCATCATTGGCAATTGTACCACAACTTTCTCTTGGCCAAAAGAAGGCACAAGGATAAGGGGGCACAGGAATAAGGGGGCACAAGGATAAGGGGGCATAGGGATAAGGGGGCACGGGGATAGAGGGCATGGCAATATGGGGGCACAAGGATCGAGGAGCACAGGGATAGGGGGTGGGGGGCATAAACCCATCAGTACAACGGGCAATATACTAGTAGATTATAATATGGTGTTACCATTGTACTTGCCAAAAACAATTCATTCTTTGGGATGCAAAAAATTGCATTAGAAGCAAGGAAATATCATGTAGTTTATGTTGACTTCAACAAAGTTTTCTTCTAGTGGATGGTTCAACATGCTACTAATGCATCCAGCATATGTCTCATTCTATTGAATATTAAATTTCTACAACTTAAAATAAATGCACACCATTGTTTAGGCTTCTCATTTGAATAAGCAACAAGTACAGAGGAACATTATAATAGAAACCAATCAGAAACTGCCACTAAAATCCTTCTGTACTCAAAACCGCATGCGTCAAATCAAGTTTCCATTTTCAAGAATAATGGCTGAAAATTGGACACCTAAACATCTTTGAATGGTTGTTCCATTCATGGAAGAACTTTAATGCTAAGAATTCTTTATGACATTGTTTAGCAGGCGCTCCCATTCCCACAGAAAGGATTTTGCATCGTCTATGTTCTCAACGCACCCAACCATCTTCGTCTGGCACCCATTATTATTAAATTGCGGAATTCTAGTAGTGGACTAGACAACATTTGCAACCAAGAATTAGTCTTGCCACAATGGCTTTCAACATCCACCTAATCTGTCTACTGCTAGGCAGGCTTGACCACCAACTAAAGAACTTCAAATATAGATAGTGGTACTTCTACCAAGTTGTGGAAAAATTAAACGACAAAAAAAAGTGGGATTCGTTCTTTAAGTGCTTCATGTTTCAATAGGCTTTCAATATCTCCCCATTGGGACGTTATGGACTGTATGAAATGTCGTGCTTCTGACTGTCTCTGGACTAATTAGGTCATTCGCATCCACAGAAGAAAACACGTTGAGCTCTGGCCCGCAAGTTTATTACATGTACACCTCTGTAAAGAACTATACAGTACCCCACCACCAAAATACGTAGCTTACATACAAACTGTCATGCTTGTTTCATTGCTCTTACATCTGACTACTTCCCTGCTGATGACAGAAATATAATTCCTAGGAGCCATGTCTCACCCAAAGTTGTTTAACACTTTGTTGATTACATGATCGCCATACACGACCGGTGCATATTTGGTACCTCCAGGGGCCGCCGAACTTTGCAGAAAACTGAGAGGTTCCACTAGAGCATCAAAATTCGGCTACACAAAACAAAAACCAACCAATTCACGCAAACTTCATTAGAATGCATGCATAGTACTGTAGAGAGTGTTGTACGACCTAAGCAGCTCCATATGTTCTACGTCGCACTAACGTCTTCGACTTGAATACAAACGCCCGATTGTGGACTCTGGTACATCATTTCTTGGAGGAATGATTACTTTCGTGGCTTGTCGCTCCATATGACTCCAACAATGTCTGGAATGAGCATATCCTAAAGCATTCTTCTAAATGTACCCAATTTACCTAACATAAATAATGTATTGACAAGTAAAACAGTAGGTTCTGGAAGCATAATACCTCATAGAAAAAAGGAACAGATACACGATACTTGCTGTTATTGTTGATAACCCGATGCAACGTTGACTGATATACACCATTCGTCCAGATCTGGCAACGTCAACCAACCAAAGAGTTATCCTTTCGCATCAAAAGTCAGAATCATCTCATTTCAAAGACTTGATTTGGTTAAAAAGCAAAGCTAGATTGGACGAGAGCTATTGTTCTAGATGCATGTACATGTTCAGAGGGTTGAAGATTCTCATATGAAGTTTGGCATATGGGTACTGGAGTAACAGGAGCGCAAAAAACTATGTGCACGGCTCAAACTGAATCGATTCCACCGCGGCATGCAGTCGAACCCACATATGCATGACGAAACATATCTTATCCTTCTCTCGTCATTATGATAGAAAGTACTACAGGCCCCTGAGATTTTGCTCCAAACTACGTCATACATTCCAGCCTACAGGACCCCCCCAAGGAAATGCTACACGAGAGCAAATTTTGATAGTACCGTAAGCATATCGCCGATGTTCACCACAAACGTTCCTGGGATTGGATCGACCCAAATCCATTTCTTGTCCTTTGTCTTCACCTGCAACTCCCACAATATCAGAGGTAAGAAATGATGAACAGCGGTGCTCTCACATAAAAGAAACTGACGGAGTGGCTGGGTTTCGCTCAGCAATATCCTAAAATCGACAATCTGACCCAGATGGACATTGCTTATCTGTCATCACTCTCAAGTCGATCAAAATCTTTAATTTACCTCTGGTCGTCTCTTGACAATGGCAGGCTATGCTCACAGGTTATGGGACGGGCATGATCGAGAAGAGACGATGTCTAAAAGCTACTACAAAATGGATCAGAGGAGCGCCCAACCTGGAGTGCAGTGATGTTTTGGTCTTGGTTCACAAGAGTCAACAGGCCTGCAGAACCCCAACATGATATTCTCAGCTCCTGTTCAGTTGTACGACTAACACGCAGCAGTCACTAGTACGGCATGACGATTCAAACATTTGAGGGCGTGGTGAGATGTTTTCGGTCCAAACAACAAGACGGATACTAGGAAAGAGGGGAAGTGCATGAGGAACCACATGTAATCAAAATTTGTGAAGGATACTCTGTTGCCAATCTAGACCATTCAGGATATCGTTTAGAATGGTCACCTACCATAGTCAGTATGTTCGCCACTGTACGAAATCGTGTGCAACCGGAACACAACAATTGTGTCAATAAAACCAAATATCACATGATATAGATAAAAAAGACATCTACTTATTGGACCTTAGCTGTAGGACGAGGTAACTAAGTCCCGTCTCTACTCTTCCAGGGTCATGGACTCAGTCAGCCTACTTGGATTCACTTCGCTTAGAGAGCTACACGTAACACTCTCTAACAATCCCAACCACGGGGCACGATTTAAATGGGCTTACTGGAGGACATCTGTACAAAAGACTAATAAAACAGAAATTACAACAGCAGAAGACGCACCATCCAATATCTTTATCTGCATCGTTAAAGTGGCTCAGGTTCGTAACTGGTGGATACCCGATTATTCTAAATATCCAAAAAGGGTCCCCTGCCCTTTCTCCTTCAAACAAATCTCTTGGTCCTCCGAGCGCCAATGCAATGCCTTTCATGATTGTTCGTCCCAGTTCTAGTCAATTCCAATCAAACGATGTCATGTCTCTAGGGCAGCTAATTATTCACATGCCAGGTTCCACAACATCGTTGTGGAAATATACACAACTTGCCGAATTGTAAACAAACAAAAAGCCAGAAACACGAGAATTTAGGGCTTATACAAAGTGATACAGACCATCCGGCCGGGATGTTTGACCCAAAAGAAATAAACACGACAAGGATTAGATGGCAGAATTGATACCTGTCATCACATCTAAGTATTCTTGCACGAGAGGTCGGAACTTGCTCACATGATCAGGCCTGAATCGTTAAGCATTAGATTAAAATTTGTCCCCGTGTCTTTCAAAACGGCAGTTCAGCTGATCGGAAACATTGACAGTCTGCTATTGATACGTTCCGCAAGTCCAACAAGAACAGATTTACAATAGAATTTGAAAGACTTAAGCAATACTATTGTATTGCTTAAAGGTAACGACTATTTCAGATCAAACTTCTGTGGTTGATTGCAAGTATACTGAAAGTATTCGTCATCAAAAGATGACGGAATCCTTACATTCAAGACCAAAGAGATATTACTGATTTGCAGAAATCTTACCACTGATTGAGGCCGAGGAGAGGATTCTCTGACCTCGACAAGGCCTTCGACGGTTCAAACTCCTTGAAGTACTGGCACAAGGAAGTCAAGCGACATTCACCCTTACATTCACGAGAAGTAGCGTAGAATGAAAAGAAGTGAGCGAATGATAGAATAGTACTCACGCTCTGCATCAAAATGAGAGTAGTATGGCAGTGAAATTCGAGCTAGGAACATGATATTCAAACTACACTAATGGCCTTCTCAAATCGGGAGGGAGAGAGAGAGTCTGCCGTTTAATACATCAATCGCCTCATGCTGATCAGGAATACCCTTTGTGATATTCTCTCCCAGCTTCTGATATCCTCTGTCTTCACACACCCCACACCCGCATAAGATTTCGTAACTACACCAACAGATTTCCGTACCAAGAGACGACGGAGTTCATTAAGGTCCAAATAAATTAGCTCTCTTCATTGGCCTTGGGGCAGGTAGACACCTAAGGGACAAATCTTATTTGAAATGGATGGTGTGAGTTTGTCAAATGCGCAACAAGCTGCCACATTAGCAGCGCATAAACTATGTTTGTCGACACACGATCTCTCAAAGTCTGTTCATTCTAAAACCCTAGTCGCCACTCCTGAAGTTAGGTCAGCCTCCTCATCGATAATTTGTTTTGCTAATTCGTTAGTTCAGTCACTCTGATCTCCCAGACCAAAAATTCTCGCATTTCAATGTTTATTCATGATTAAAAATCACTAAATTCTTAAGAGTGTGAGGCCAAATCAGATACAAGGTACTATCAACAGGGAGGTGATTCATAGGATTCAGACCAATGGGTTAGGGCGTTACATTTCAATCGAGTTTTAATCTTCAAAAACTACAGAAGCTAAGGAAGACAAATAAAAAGATTACTAAATTCAACCAAGCAAACGAGATACTTGAACAAAAGACACAGGCCATGGTAGTCGGTCAATATGAAATGAATTAATCTCCAGGTAGGTGAATTCTGGTAGAAGTCAGCTGAGACCCAGTTTGGTGAATAACCTGAAACCTGAGGCGCTACTCATGCCAATGCGTAGCTTCTGGGACTCCGATTGAGTGAAGAACTCACGACCCGCATCGAGAACAGCTTCACATAACTCGGGAGCAACGCCGTGTCCGCTCTGCATGAAGACAAACTGATAACGTATAATGATGATGATGATGAATGAGGAAATCTAAACACTGATTCTCTAACTTTCAACTTGCGTAGAGCTCAAAAGAACATCGTTTCTCGAATGCATAAGAGAAAATAGTTTCAAAGTGAGAAATCAACGGGGCGCGCTTGGGAATGAGAACTAAAAGCGAGAGACGTTGCTGGAGTTGCATACCACGTAGAAGAATCCCATGTGGCGGCATGCAAGATCAAGCTGGCGCACCACATCCTTCACCTCAGGATCTTCGGCCATGGCCTCGTCCCAGTTCATCCGCACCAGAGGTTCGACATCTGCACTCCCGCCGCATATTGACTGTAACCATGAGTAGGACTCCCATACGACCCAATCAAAATCTGACAGCAAGCGCAGAGAAGAATGCTCGGGAATTATAAAAAATAACCAGTCAAGACGATCTCCGCAGGGGAATGAGAGGTTGCCAAGTGAAAAGTAAAAACACGCACCTATTATGGGAACGGAATCGTATGCGTGCATACTGACAGGGCGAACACGATAACCTGACCGAAGTAAAAAGGTACTTCTTAGGGCTTATGCAACAGCCGGCGTAGCAGACAATAACAACACGGGTGACAGAACTGATATGGAAATATCAAAACGGACGGAACGAACGAGGTACAGCATGGAAGTTGGGTGCAGAAATCGAAGTAAAGAAGGAAAGGGACCAATGGAGAGGGCAGATTCCCTACTCTCCGACCAATTCTACGTTACGTGCTGAGCGCGAGCTTCAATAACAACCAGGTCAAATTGTGGAGATGAAAGCATCTCCACTCTTTCTCTGTACATGAAACACGCCAAACGGGCTATCCAGTGCCGCAAGTTGTTTCCAGGGAGCGGCTTCGGGCAAAAGATCCACCCTTCCTCGTCAAACAGGGACGGTAAAGGCCGAGGGTGGGGCCGCTGTCCGAGAAAGTCGAGATCTTTAGACATAGTCGGCGGGTCTTCCGCAACGGCCTGCGATGGTTTCCAAGCATATCGACTTCGAACCCCTGAACCACCGAATTGCTCTTTGGCAATCATATTTTATGATTTTATGTGGTTGCAATTTGTTTCTAGGCCTCAAAAACTGTTTCTCTTCAGCACCATGCTCAGCAAGTCGACTTTGTAGTAAAGCTTTGCAACCAATTTGGAATTTCAAAATCCGCCGCCTCGCTCATTCGCAACTACGTTGCGCGTCCTGTAGGGTTATCGTCGCCTTCCTGTAGTCGACCAGTCTGCTGGCGAAGACCTTTGCTCAGGTCGCTTGCCTCGCGAAGCGAACCGGTTCCTGTGCTCCTCGGGCCGTGCATGCGATTGGTTCCTCTACTGTTGGGGACGTGGATGCAGTCAGAGAACGACCAAGTTACCCTATTCTCTCCCCGAACGTGCAAGCCCAGCAGGTCTTCACTTGTTTGGTTTTCTAGAAAGTGTACAAGGAATTCTTTTTCAGTATTTTTTTATATTTGTGAGTTTTTGTTCCTAGTACGGCATGGATGCTTGGAGAGCTCGGTTTAAAGCTTGTCGGGACCTTCTAGCAGATGATGAAGACGAGGATCAATTTATCATGGACTTGGTTATGGAATCAGGGTTTAAAATAAGATCATCTTCTGTTAAAAAACCATGGGGAGGTTCCAAACCCGGTAAAACTCCAAACAGAGACAGATCCAGGCAAATTATGCATCAACGAATGATGGAAGACTATTTTTGTGAAACTCCTACTTTTGGGCCTGTTTTCTTCCGTCATAGGTATCGAATGCGAAAGTCTTTGCTTCAAAATAGACAAAGTTGTTGTTTGCGATAGTTATTTTAGACAGAAAGTAGACGCATGTGGTTTAATGGGTTTATCTCCTCACCAGAAGATTACTGGAGCCCTTTGGATGCTTTGTTACAGTTTATACACAGACTCGACTGACAAGTATAGTAGGACTAGTGAAACCACTGCTACTGAACCCCTAAAAAGGTTTTGCATCGCTATCTGAGCAGAGTTTGAATCTTACCATCTCAAACAACCTACTCAAGCAGATCTTGAGAAGTAGCTAGCCATAAATTTGCAACAGGGATTTCTTGGCATGTTCGAGTCTCTCAATTGTATGCACTATTGATGGAAGAACTGCCCCATTGAGTGGCAAGGAGATTTTGGAGGCAGAGAAGAGAAGAGGTTTATTATTTTAGAAGCAATGGCCGATCAGAGTTTGCATATATGGCACATTTTTTTTGGTATTTGCAAGAATTATTCATAATTGATTTGGAGAGTGGCAAGGACATGAAGTGGGTTTTATGTTTGTTATCATATTTCAATTTTGTAATGATTTAGAGAAAACAAGCAAAAATAAATGTTCCAATATTGTAATGCTAGCAAAACTAAGTTAGCACAAATGGACTAGGGCTTTTGATAAAATTCATATAAAAAAACTGAAGGTAAAAGAGAGATGTAGCCAATCATGCAAGTAATATGTTTATCCAAATTCTAAAAGATTAAGTATTTAGACGTGGAAATTGGTATGAAAGCAATCACATCCAATGCACATAGAGCAAAGTTCCATGTTTTTCTTTAAGAAATATTCTTGTTCTAGTACTTCAGCAAAAAATTTATATGTTGAAGAATTTAATGAATAATTTTTGGAAGAACTTGGAAAGTAATGCTTATTGATAGAAATGGCATCAACAAATAGCTCCTATGATTCCAAAAGTGGTATATTCTATACAACTTTTATAAAAAAGTGAAATTGAAATCTTCTTGTACAATACAAAAAAATTGAGTGTTTGAGATTGGAGAATTAAATTCTTGTGAGAATAGGAAATATTGAATGTAAACGCAATTTTAGAATAAATTTGTGACTTTTAACTTTCAATGCAACCAAAAAAGCTAGTTAGTATAAAAGTTGAAGTACTAGTATATATGATACATATATCATGTTTCACAACTAGTACTTGAAATTCAATGGGAAAATTTCTTTGCAAGTTACACTTTATAGTATGCATTCATATTATTTGGAATATGAACCCCTAGTCTTATAAGGATTACTTTTGACACTAAAAAACTATGCAAAAGCAATGCCACCTATTATGTTGGTTGTTGCTAAATAACCCTTGAATTATTGAGGCATTTTTTTGTCTTGATTCATGCAAAGCTGCCTATTTTGCTGCATTCATCTAAGAAAACACTAAAAACCATTTTCTTAAAATCTAATTAGAAGATTTTTTTTTTTTCACCTGTCTCATATCATGTTATAAAAACTTCATGAAGTTTGACTATATATAATGAAAGATACTAGCATTCAAAATCAACAATTATTATTTTATTAAATTGCCATTTGTGGAAAATTTTGTAATATGGACTTTGAATGAAAAATAAGGTTATATTGAAGAATTGAGTTGATAGTCTAGGGAAAAATTCCAAAGAAAAAAATTTACCTATAACAAGGTAACTCCAACAAGCACTATTATTCTACCAACTAGTACACCCTACGCGCCTATTGTACCAATGGGGTCATGCCCTCCATGACCCCCATGCTATCTCCCATGCCATCTTCTCATGCCATTCCATGTTCCCAAAAAAGATTCCATGAGATAATATAAACCCAAACAAATTTAATTTTAGATTCAAATCAATTTGCCTCTTCATCTCCCTTTCCACCCCTTTATATGTGAATTTCAAATTCAAGTTGGAAAAAGATTCAATGGGTTCCACCAAAGATGTCCTTTCACATGCAACGCCCATGTTCATCACTTTGCCCTTGGCCCTCGACCAATCACAAATTTTTCACTTTGCCCATTGGCCCTTGGCCTCTTTTTAAAAAAGAGAATTCTAATAATTAGTTGGGGGTCACTTTATGTATAATTTGAGTACCTTGTGAGCCAAGGTTGGTTTTTTTAAGGGGCTACTTATCTTGTAGGCAAGAAGTAAGGATCCCTATAATTACTTATAATTGGCAAAATGGCTTATTTGATGGAACTCTATTATTACTTGTACTTTCCATTTTAATGTAATTTATTCTAAACTATATTCTTCATAAAGAAAAACCTAGAATTTGCAAAATAAGTTGAAAGGAGAAGGATTAGACAAAGAAGTATACAACCCTTTTGTTTTCCTAAAGCCTTGAAGTTATGAGGAAGTACTCATTTTATTTTGAAGAAATTGGGCATTTAATTGCCCAAAAAAAAAGCAATACGTCTGACCTAGTTGTGCACCTAGTTATACACATAGATTATTGTAGATTTAGTCTAGAGGATATAATATATGATACACTAAATGGCATTCACAAAAGAATCTTATAGTTTTTTTTCCAAAGAAGATGCTTAGAGTGCCCAAAAAGAAGATTGTGCACAACTTTCTCATCACAAGTCCAAATAGAATGAGTCAAAGTTTCACATGTAATAAGAAATATAGTATCTCAAGAGAGAAGTCTTTATAATTATAATTTTGAATATTTAGCCTCCTTAGTTTGGTTTTTAGATTTTTGTGGTATAACTTTTGCTCCCAAGCAACAATTGAAAAAAAACAATATTTTCACAAGGTAATAAATTCTTTTGTCTTACAAGAGATTTTTGAAAAGTTTTAGTATAGATTGAGGTCATAGGTAGTGGCCCAAAATCCAATGTGTCCCTCAAAGAGACAATGATAATCTAGGAATTAACCCTTAAACATCTGAGCATGCCGTTATGACCAATACAATACAAGGTATTTTTTTTGTATTTGAAATGGATTTACACCTTTGCTACATTTGAAATCAATAAGAAGTTGGAATATAGATCACTATGGTCCTAGTAAGCTATTTAAGATCCCAAATTAAGACTTCTTAGTGATAATAAACGTTAATTATACAACAACTTAGTCGCTATGCCATATGGACATTTAAGGGTGTAGATTGCCTAATTGTATTAAAAACTTGAAATTTATCAAATTGGTGCTCTAACCCTAGTTTTGGGTAGTATAGAAACAAATCGGTGGTTAAGAAGACTCAATTAGGCTATACAAATGGGAATGGATACCAAATAGGCAAAAAGGTAAGAGGTTCTATGAAAGGACTAGTGGGAGATCCAAATAGGTTGGGTGTGAGTTGTGTGACTATAAAAGGAAGAAGAAATAAAGTCAAAAAGTACCCACAGCCTTGGAGAGCATAAGAGTCCCGGCCCTAGTTAATTGTGTAAAATCTATTTGATTTTGCTTGTTCTTATCAATATAGTATATGTTACTACTTGTGTTTGAGTATGTGTTCATGTGTGTGATGCTATTTGAATGTGTGATTGAATGTGATTTAGTTTGATTTCCAATTGAGAGTTTGGATCAAAGTTGTAATTTTGAGAGAAGATTAAATTGGAACTTGAGTGAGAGTTTCTGAAATTCCTACTGAGAGAGTGTATGCTCAAGTTGGATGTTGTGAGAATTGTAATTTGAATTTTGTAAGACTACCAGTTAATTATCAAATTGGTTTGAGCTTTGATTGTGTATGTCTAATTTCTAATTGGGTTGAGTTTGCCAAGTGAGAAAGAATCTTGAGCAATGTTTGTCTAATTCAATCTGTGCATTGGAGTGTTGTTGTAGTTTCAAATTGGAAGAGGAGTCAAGAGATGAGCGAATTCTCAACTAGGAATCAAGAGAGATCATGTAGCTAAATCCAAAGTGGATTTGTGAGTCAAAGCAAGTTTATTCTTTTTGAAGCACTTGAGTCAAAACTACCAAATTGAAGTGATTAAGTAATAAATACCAAGTGGGTGAGATCATCCTAATAGCCTAAGTTGAGAATATTATGGATCAATTCGGTAGACAAAACACAATACTCATATGAAAATCATACATAAAAAAATTGGTGGGGGTACATGTGTCATTCCGCCACTCGTGGTTAGACACCTCCAAAAAAATTGAAAGGATTGCACGTGTCGCGATTTCTTTGGTTCAAAAATTATGATGATTACTAATTAGTAACACTGACCCAGTGACCCACCCCCATGTTTTAATTTCTGTGACATCAGTCTGTTGTACATGTAATGTGGGATATAGTGGTTATTTGAGGGGGGGAGGGGGGTGGCAGGGTGGATTTGTTTTTGTTTGGTCTTTGGTTGGTTTTTTTTAATATAATACCCCGGCTAGGTGGTTGGCCTTTTTCCGAGGATAGTGGGTCAATTCAGTGACGTGAGGACCGAGTGTATTTAATTCCAAGCTGGTGAGTAATACAGAGAAGCAAACAATTAACCCTAAGCCAAGTTGGAATGAGTATTAAAAATAATTAGTGACCAATTTGGAGAGTAATTGCCAAAGTAGATGTGAGTTAAATACTCCAACTTGGAGCAAAAGAAAATAAATTGATGATGTGGAGCAACTTGGTGTGGTTGCTAAGCAATGAAGACGAAAGAATAAAGATGAAGATCTAAAGCAAATTGCTAGAATCAATAAAGACCAAAATTGGAAAAGATTGAAGATCAAGTTGAAGGTTAAGCCCTAAAGGCCCAAGCCCTTTTTTCTAGTGAAAGTTATTGTTAACTGCCACTTTGAGGGGAATGAGTAGAAAAGTTGGAAATAAAGTTTGTTTTGCAAATCCAACTGTAGGATCTTGCCTTAGACTAGAAGAGGTACTTGTAGGAAAAAATCAAGTCCTAAATGGAGAGGAGGGAGATATTTACATTTGAGGTGAAGGGAAATGGTTTTTTACCTTATTGCTAGTAAATTTTAGAAGCCTTTGACCACTCTTACATGAAAAAAATTACTCTACACAAAGTTGAGGTTTATTTTTTCCATGTAGAAGACCAAGTTAGGTATGTGTGGGAGAATTTTCAAATCAATTGGAACTGTACAACACACAGGAAAAAATAGTAAGTAAAAAGAAGTAAAGGATGAGTCAAATCACTAAATTGTTAAGAATTTAATTATTAAAATGAAATTGCAAATCCCAACAGTTATAATCTTGTAATAAACAATCTACTTCCTTAGGTTTAGTTTTTTTTCCAAAATATTGAATATTGTGGAAAATAAAGGACTTCAAAGTTTATTTTAGAGTAGAGAATCCATAACTACCCACAAACTAAAACATCTCATAACTTTCATCTCATCAATTGAAGTTGAATGATTCAAGCTTCCCACATATGAAAAAATCTAACGAACCAATCTCATGTTTCTATTTTTAGAAAATACAAATTTTTAAGAAGATATTGGGCTACCCGGATTGCCTTCCCTCCCTCAGGCAACAAAAATTCTTGCATAACATCTTTGTCAAATGTCAGAATGACAAAAAAATTAGATGCCTGCATAGGTCTTGGAATTCCCCACATTCAATAAAAGTTTAAAAAAATCACAAAAACTAAATTAACTATAGGTACATGCCTAAAATCCATTTGTCCCCCGAGGGGACAACTGGGCCTTTAGGGGTTAAAGAAAAGTCAGATTTGAACATTCTAACTCAACTTGGGTTAATAAGAGCAAAGAGCATCCTAAAGCAATTAGTGAGTATAGAAATGCCATAATTTGAGTATGAAGGAATCTACCTACCTTTGGGTTATTGTGCCATTAGGATAAATTAGCAAAAGCTTATAAATTTGCCTCCTTAAACGAACTCATCTATAGACTAGGATTACCTTATTTTAGATTGTCCAAATCACTACCACAAATGGTTAAAATAAATTAAAATTTTAAATAAACATAGCATTTGCTTACCCCTAAACATCTAAGCTTGTTATTGCGTCTAATACCATATGAAGTATTTTTCTTGTATTTGGAATAGATTCCCACCTTTACTAAATTTGAGATCAATAGAGAAGTTGGAGAATAGATCAAAGGAGTTCTAATGAGTTACTCAAGATCCCAAATTAAAACACTTCTTATTGGTAGCATACGCCAATAATATGGCAACTTATATACTATGCCCTATGGCTGTAAGGGTTACATTTTAAAATAACATAGCATCATTTGTTATTAATTTCACAATATGCTGATAAGCACAAGTCCCAACTTTCTCCCAAAGAAAAGAAAAAGTCACATTTTGAAAGGCAATTACTTTTTATACATATGCTTCAAGAGGCAAGCAAGATTTGCTTTTCAATGCAGGTATGAATTATTTGTTCGCAGTGAAAGAGTGCACCACATATGGGTTTCTTTTACCTTTGATGTCTAATATGAATATTGGCAACGACTAAAAAAAACAAAGCAGTACATTCAACATTCAAACAATTCACTACATAGAAAGATGTGGCAACTGCTAAAATCCGCAGATTGATACACCCTCTGTTCGTAATTCAGCGTGAATATAGTTTATTTTCTTACTTCATCACCGTTTTTCAAGGTAAACCATTCTCCGTTGTCCAGAACTGCTCCGGCTCCTAAACTTGTTTCACTCCAGAATTTCTGAATCTTCAAGAAAGTTTCATTCTCAGAGAAGGTGTGACTACCCTACTGTGCTATCACTTTGGTTTAACCCACAAAAACTGCACAAAAAACCGTACTTCATTGCAGAGGTTCAACAAACGCCATCACGGTCCAGGGCCCTCTGAAATACAGAGGACAATGGCAAACCCAAAAATCGTATAAAGGGCAGTGTGTCCAGACTTCAGGAGGTTTCCCTTGCTGTGCAACTAAGAAAAGGTGATAAGGGAATGCCTCAGCTACTAACAATACATGAGCTAAATGAGAATATCAATAGCACACAAAATACTTGCTGGTATAGAAGTGTATGATGTACATAATGCCTGTCGTCTCGATATAAATTGCACGCAAAACTTTCACTCTATCAGGGAACATTCACTTGCAATCAGCACGACAGTCAACACAGAACATCGATCATTACTGAAAACATTCTTCAAAACAGAAACCCCGCAACTTCGAATGCAACTCCTGTTTCCTTGTTCCAACTCATTGCCCATAACCAGCTCTGTACACACATGAACAAATTATCTCACCACTCTATCGCTTCTCAGCTCCAGTTGCCTTGATACTAAAGATCCTCATATCCTTCAGGTTGTAATGTAATTTCTCCAGCATCGAACATTTCATGTTCTCAGCGTAATGAAATTCCAATACGACATACTCCGTGCACGTGTTTACAGCACTGAAAGTTCAGCCTGCACATAAGGGGGATATAAGAATCACGACTGTTGGCACCACATAATTAAATTTACCACTCCATAATTGCGCACAAATGAAACATATAGATTTCGAGAATACACACCACCACATCATCATAACTTCTGAAGGTTTAGGGGACATCTACGAATAAAAGTTGGAACCCTTGTGATATTTGATTGTAGTATCCAAATGCCGCATTCTCTGGTGCTTACAAACTCTTTTTTTATTTCGTAATAAAATATATAACAAGGGAATTAATATATGCACACCCGGGATTTGATATAAGCACACCAAGGGGGGTAAATTTTGGATACTTCCCATCAACAAGTTGAATTTGGAAAGTTTGAATTCAGATTTTAGAGACTTTCAATATGTCTAGAACCACAAAGGAGGTTACAATTGAATAGTTCAACTTTTTGACAAACAAGGGTAGAAGTGGTAATTTGCCCCCTAGCTAAGCTCTTCCACTAGGTGTTGTTCAATTGTAACCTCCTTTGTGGTTCTAGACTTAATCAAGGTTTCTAAATCCAAATCTGAATTCAAACTTTCCAAATTCAACTTGTTGATGGTAAATATCTAAAATCCACCCCCCAATGCGCATACATCAAACCCCAAGTGTGCATATCAATTCCCTATTAAAAAAAAGTAAAGTTTTAAATGTTAGAAACTGGACATAACAATTCAAACAAGTGTGAGGGGTGGCACAAACACGCTCAAGGTGGATGAAAAGGGTTAAGGCCTCTCTCAAGACCCTCTCAAGACACTTTATCCTATCATGTCTAGCAAGGGCCCTTCAAGACACTGTTCATCCTGAGTTTAGTGAACTTTATCCTCTACTTTCATTCTTAAGTTTAGTGAACTTTATCCTCTACTTTCCTTCATAAATGGTCAACTGATTATTTATGGGGCGTGTTGGAGTGCAATGGCACCTTTTTGAAGAGCATGGATGCAGATAAAAGGGGCTTGAGGGCCAGCCAAAACAGATGGAAAACTTTGAAAGAGCCCGGACCGGTGAAGATGCTCCAAATACCTTATAATCTATGAAGCTGAATGAGCAGATGCGGCACCCGTGGGAGCGAGTTTGGCCACCTCCACAACGGGAACTCCTGCGTCCTTATCCGCCTGCTCTTCTGCAGGATCGACATAGTTCGGGTCCTTTTCATCCATTGCCGCGGGAATGGGATCCGTGTAATCCTGGTCAGTATAGGGACCATCAACGGTGAACTTTCCCCCATGGCCGTGTTTCTTCACCTCATTCTTGTCTGGATGCTTCGATCGCCGATCCATACGCTCTGCTCCTGACTTGAGATTCTTCTGATGAGCGTAATCGTCCCAACCCTTTCCTTCTTTCGGAAAAAGGTCAGGGTTCTCCTCTCTCACGGCGCTACTGTCCGCCATTATGTAAGACTTTGGGCTATAAACGAGCTTGATAATGTGAAAACTCACCAAATTCTGAGAGCACAAAAGTACAAATTAGAACAAACAACACCCCAAACAAACATACCTACAAAAAAGGACACTCCAAAATCTGACAAAATCAATACATACTGACTTGGAGAATATAAACCTCCTTGAAACCAATATGGTACGTATACCCATTCCTGACCATGTACCTAATTCCGTCATTATGCACTACGGACCCAGCGTGGTCATTTTAGTACCCAATTCAGTCATTATGCACTATGGACCCAGCGTGGTCATTTTAGAATTGAAATGACCACCCTAGGTACAAAGTGACGGAATTGAGTACATGGACGAGAATGGGTATATCTGCCATAGTAATATCAGCTTGAGAACATTTACCATTGCACCTGTGATCCCAAATATGATTTTCACTTTTAACTGACATTATACCCACTGGTGTCATTCTCTACACAAGGTACTTATTCTAGAACTTAAATCTAAGTCCACCATCAAGATGATGTACTATTTATGACATATCTAGATTTGAATTCTAAAATGACTACCTTGTGTAAAGAGTGACGCCATTAGGTGCAATGTGGGTAATGGGTGCTCCTACCTTAAACACAGCAAAAACAAAAAAAACAAAAAAAAAAGCAAATGTAACACTGTAAAGTTCACAAGTATTTTAACTGCATAAAAATTTTGGTAACAATCCTGCGAATTTCGCTAGTTTAAAAAACAATGTACGCACCCTAACAACTTTTGCACATGATATTCAATCAAGCATTCTTTGACGACTTATAATCATTATTCATCAAGAATATTCCAAAACCTGACCATTCCAATGTAGTTAACGAGAAAACACTCAACAACTAAAGCGAGTCGTATTTAAGTGTGGTTACCCTAATCCTCTTAAACAAGCAAATAACAAAAACCTAATAGACCGCAACAATGTCACAGCCTAAGTGATGCACACAACGTAAAGCAAGAACTACTCCTACTAAATCTCAACACTTCATAATTCAGGACGAAATAAAATTAGGGCACGAGAATGAAACCGCAAAACCTAGGCTAAAGACATTCTGCAACTATGAAAAACTGGCGGAAAAATCAAAAAGCGTGACGAAAGTAGCAGAGCTTAAGCTTACCGAAAATTGGATGGACCGAGAAACTGGATAGTGCAAATTGGTTGATTCTAAAGGTGTTATAAGCTTAGAGATTGAAAGTAGGAATTTTTAGGGCGACGAGAGCTGCATCCCGAAGAGTGGAAGGGCACTGGAAGCGTGCAGGTGCTTGGACGGGACGGTGACGTAAGCGATGGACACTTGGGTCTCAACTTTATTGCCACTTGGCTTGCATGCGTTAGGATTAGATAGTTTTGGACACGCGTCGTGGTGCTGTTGGGTAGGTCCGTAACTGCTGAGTCTTCATGGTGGACACACTTCGGGGTCCTTTTATACGGCTTGGTATGCTGCACGTACATGTTTGTGGGGGCAAAGGTGGAAAAGCTCAGACTTCTCAGGGCCGCTTGACACCAAGGTCCGGGAAGAACCGACCGCTAGTTCAATGCTAGTCAATTGAAATGAGAAAAAATTGTTTGTAATTTACAAATTTCAACTAAAAATCAGTCATAAATTTTTAAAAAGAATACTTATAGTATGAAATAGAGAAAATAACCAATAGAGCTACTTGATGAATCAATACATGAATCGAAGGAAATCTATCAAAAAATCTCAAATATTTTTCGGACCCTACTTCACACTTTGACCGGTCAAATTGAGAGGTTCTCAAATTGAGTGGCCAAACTTTACCAAGAGGTCAAGAAAATCTGCTGAAAATAGACAAAAAATGTTGAAATTGATAGCAATAAATGCTGAAACTGATGGCCTCTCGCCCATAGTTTGGGTTTCCATTTTTGTTGGACTCAAACTTCCCTTTGAGAGGCCGTCAACCTTGGATGATAAAGTGCTGCCATGTAGGCAAATGGTGGATGACGGCCTCTGGAGTTTGGCCTCTAGTGTGAAGGCTTGAATGGCCGGACTCTCAGTTTCATGCAATCTAATTGGTGCAGACCAATGGCCTCTTGACCTCTGGCCATAGTGTGAAGCCATCCTTAGGGATTGAAGATTGAAACATAAAATTTAGGGATAATTACAAATAGAGGCACAAAATGAAAAGTATTACAAATAGGGGTATAGTTTCAAAATAATTACAAATAGGGGCACAGTTTCAAAATAATTATAAATAGGGTCACAATTTCAAAAGCATTTGTAAAAAAATTCTTCTTTTTTGGTTTGGACATTGGTTGATTTAGATACATCATAGTAAATGTTTGCTGACCTCCAAAAAATTTAGAGGTCTCTCCAAAAAAAGCCATCCCCTTTACTAAAATTTATTTATTTGGGCTTGATTTGGAGAGGCCTTTAAGTTTTTTTAAAATTAACTTACATTTAATGTGATGTATTTAAATCAATTGTTGTCCAAACTAAAAATATGTACAGAAAAATTCACAAATTATTTTGAAATTATGCCCATATTTGTAATTATTTTGAAAATGTGCCTCTACATGTAATATTTTTCCTCGTATTTTTCATTTTCTCATGTCCCTATTTGTAATTTCCCCTAAACTTTATTGAAACAAATATGCCCTGTACGTTTTTGGGTGTGTGTTCTCTTTTCATGTGAATTTTCACCTTTTCTTTCCCTATCATTTCTTCTCCCTTTCCTCCTCAAATATCTCTTGGTGTCGTTTTCTCTCCCTCCACCTCCCTTGAATTTCAAATTTTAGGTGAATGAGATACATCATGATGCTTGACACCCAATGCTTTATAATATAGAATTTCAAAAATTCCAATGACTTTCACCTTCTCTTTGGATGGCCTTTTCTCTCCCTTCTCCCACTCTAATAAAACATGTGATGTTAGTAGATAATTTTATTATGAGACATATAACCCACTTTTTAGAATTACAATGACTTTTCACCCTCCATTTGAATGTCTTTTCCTCTTCCATCCCCCTTTCTAAAAAAAATTGATGTTAATAAAGAACCATATCATGTAATGGATAACCCATGCCAAATCATTATATCATGAGACATATGGACAATCCTCTTTTTATGATATAGATAGACTAGATTAGTATGCATTGTACCCATTTTGAGCCGTATCTTTGTTAGTTTCTTGTGACTTTCTATGTGGATTTTTACCCTCCCTTTCCTTGCTTTTTCCTCTCCCTCCCTCCTCAACTTTCCAATGATTTTTCACCCTCCCTAGACCTTTCCTCTCCCTCCCCCTTTGATTTCAAATTTTGAATGAAGATAGACACCTAATGCTTGACATCCAATATTTTGTAATAAAGAATTACAATTTTACAATAAATATTTTACAAAAAAAAACTTCAATAACTTTTCACCCTCCTTTTTAAGTGTATTTTCTTCTCCCTTCTCCCCCTCTGATAGAACTTGTGATCTTAATAGAGAAATATATCTTGAGACAAGCAAGCAAGCCACTTTTTCTAATATGGGTTGGTATGCCTTTGCTTAATCTCTCTTAATTTTTGGTGACTTTCAACATGCTTTTTCCTCTCCGTCCAGGCCACCCCCTTTATGAATTTCAAACTTCATGTGACAAATAGACATTGATATTTTACAATAGAAAATCTCAAAATTTTATTGTTAATGAAGAATTTTGGAACTTCTCATGATTCACAAACACCCAATATTGTATAACATAAATAAAAATAGCAATTAGTATTAGGAGTGTATCTAAACATTGCAATGGTCCATACGCACTCCAACAATAAAGTATTTTCTACTATGATTGAGTTTTGTATTGTGCAGAGTCTTACTCCCACTTTCATCATGCACATATTTTTCACACCTACCTAGTATACTTTAGGGCAGGGGTTTTTTTGTGAGTTCTTGTCTCAAATGTGCAGCCAACATGGAGTTATTATAAATGTCAATCGATTTGACCCACTCCAGCCAAAGTTTCATCTTTCAATGAAGGTCAAGTACGAGAGTACGCGCTGGCATCAAATTGCCGAAGTAATGGCGATTTCTCATTTCTTGTAAGCAGCTCATCTATGTTTCATCAACGAATTTCCATGTACTAGGTTTTACGCTTGGCTACCATGGTTAAAAGGCCAGAAGAAGAAGAATCCAAAGTTGTTAGAGCGAGATGGCAACGTGCGAAAGGAGTGTGACAAATTGGATACCCCGAGGCAGCACGAGCGCGATAATCATAGGAATAAGTGATCAAGGAATTAATTGATGAGGACATCGGTGTTTTAAAGTATGGGGCTATGTAATCTCCTTTTTTGTTTTCTTTTTACTAGTTGCTCTATAACTGGACAAATAGATCAAGTAAAGGAATTTGGAATAGAAACAAAGTGTGAATGTGAAGCAATTTGTTCTAGAATGTAAAAATGGCAATTTTGGCAATTGGTTATAAGGTTAATAGTAAGGCAGATATTAATATACTAGTCTAAGATACAAATAGACAATGAGATAAAGGTAGTTATAAAAATCAAATTTGGAAAAGAGTTCTTAACCCCTAAAGGTCCAAGCCCTTTTTTTTGTAAAAATCAATGAAAACTGCCACTTTTGGAGGAATGAGTAGAAATGTAGGAAAACAAGTTTGTTTTGGAAATCCAACCGTAGGATCATGTTCTAGACTACGGGAGGTACTTGCAAAAAAAATCAGCTCAATTTAGATGTAGAGGAGTGAGATATTGACATCTGAAGGGCAAAAATAAGTTTTTTTCCCTGCTACCCAAAAATTTCAGAAGCCTTTGATCTCTCCTATATGAAAAAAGTTGCTCTATGCAAAGTTGAGGTTTATTTTTCCCATGTAGGAGACCAAGCTAGGTAAGTGTGAAAGAATTTTCAAATGAATCGGAGGTGTGGATCATAATTCGTAAAATATTGCAATGCCGTAAGGCCATGAAATTTGCATATACATTGGGCAAAATTGGAGGATTTATGTAAAATTGAAAAATCCAAATTACTTTGATCCAAACAGTGAAAACCAAGGAATCTTAGTCTACTCCAACTTGGAAAAAAAGAAGTCAAAAAAAAATTAAAGCACAAAATTTTACAAGGGGCAAAAGAAATGGAGATTTGGGAATTCAATACCTACCCGCAAACTAAAACTTCTCACTCATCAATCAAAATTGAATGATTCAAAGCTTTCCACATATATAATATTCAAAAGAACCAATTTCAGATTTTTTTGATAAGAAAATACATTTTTTAAAGAAGTTTTTTGGGCTGCCCGAACCACCTACCCTCCCCTATTGTTCAAAAGTTCATGCATAACTTCAATAATTGTCAGAATGAAGAAAAAATTGGATGTGCACGTACATCTTTGAATTCCCCACCATTTACAAAAAATTTGAAAAATTATAAAAGCTAGTTTAGTCATAGGTACATGCCCAAGGTCCATTTGTCCCCCAAGGAGACACTTGAGCCTTTAGGGGTAAAGGCTCTTCTCTCCATATTTTTCTTTGAGCTTGTAAATCTACTTGTCTCTTATGTCAATTTGTACTTATGTTTTTATATTGTTAATATTGTGCTTTTGCATGTAAGTCCAGTTAGGCATTGCTTCTTGTTTCTTTTGTTTGTTTCTTTATTCTTGTTTGTGATAAGTGTACTTGTGACTATTTGAGTGAATGTGTTAACTTTGATTGAATGACAACTTAATTATCTTTGTGAGTGAATATTTGTAAGTCATGAGTGAGAGGCAATTTAATTTCATATATTGAAGACCCAGGAAGGGCATTTGCTACTTGTGGAGAACGAGTGGTTAAAGATTAACATAAATTTAATAAGAGAGAGTGCCTGAGTGAGTGTATGAGTGAAGATAGATTACTTGAGTCAATTTGAAACTGGAAGATAAATTGGCAAAAAAGCCAACAAATGGCAATACAAGAAGACAAGTAGTTAACGGAGAGCCAGGAAGGTAGAGACATAAATGTAAATTGATTCAAACAATCACATAAGAAAGTGTGTGACAGAGTTGTGATTAATTAAACCAAGAGAATAATCTTATGTTTAAGTCTCTAAGTCCAAGAAGGCATGACTAGTTGATAAGACTCATAGATAACAAATGAGTCACATGTTGTGATTAAATTAATTGAGAAGATTATGAGTTATAATTCATAAGTCTAAGAAGGCAAAGATTAATTATTTTTGACTAGATGTCATTTGCCAAAGAGCATTGCATTGTAGTCTAATTGATAAGAACAAGTTCAAGATAAGTGAACCAAATATGCAAGTGATATAATAAAAGATTGAGTTAATCTATTAGCCAATGTTTGGTAAAATGTCGAAGAAGGTGATTTGATCAAGAAGAAGATCAAGAGTCCATTTTGTTAACGTGATTTATTGTTTGACGTTGACAAATTGATCAAGTGAATAGTTGAGTCATCATGTGGTATTTCAATTTGAATTAATCAACCAAGTCAATGATGGATTTATGTTTACTTGGGTTGCTATGCTCAAAGTCAAATTGATCAATGGATTAAGTGAAACCTGAGAATGGTAGGTGAATAATTTTTTAACCAGTTATCATGCTAAGTCAAGTTTATTAATTTAAAGAGAAGTCTGAAGAGGAACTAATTGAGGAGAACAAATCAATTAATACTTGACTATTTGGTACAAGTCAACTTGAGAGTGATTTATGTTTAACAATGTTCAATAGCCCAAAGCAAACATAATAAACAAAAGAGTGATCCATGGAAGAGATTGGGTGATTAATTGATTTCTTTCAGGAGATTTGTTTTGAACTTGTGAAGCTGTGTTGTACAAATTGCCTGAGTATATTCTTTGGGTTGTTTTCTACTTAACAATGAGAGTCTACTTGATAAGGACAGATCCACAGCCAAATATAGACTAATTGTTAGATCAATATTAATTAGTATATGCTACTGGACATGGACAATACCCAAGTAGAAATTAGCAAGGCTAATTAACTGATTCCTTTGACTAATACATGACAATTCAACAACTGATAATAATAGATAGAAGATTTATCTTAACTTAGTGGTTTGGCCTAATTGACCAGTGGATTCCTACCTGAGCTAGAGAAAGAAAGATCCACGTCTATTTCATTGGAGTGGTTGCACATGAAGGGACCAATTGACATCTTAACCCTCTTCATTGAGCAACCAAATTGTCAAATTAAAGGACATATGTTAGTATGTTGTATTTATCTTATTAGGATAAATACTGACAACTGAGCAAGGAACTATAATTAAAAGGATCAATTCAAATGAAGCTTGTCTATGGTTGTTTGTAAATGTTGCATTGCATACATTGCATATCCACAAAGCACACACTTGACAAATTGACTAAACCAAGACAAATTGATATTAGGCCCTAGAACTCTAGATTAAGACAGAGACGGCAATCACTTCATATGCATACATTTGAAACAGACAAACCACTAGGATAGGTTAAGTTTGACTCTACACCTTCCATGTAACCCTTTTTGTTTTATAATTATCAAAGTAAAGACTCTTTCTACCATAAAAGCGACCCTAGACACATAACGATAAACAATTTAGACTATCCCCTATTAAAGAACCACCAGTAAGGGTTTCCTTGGGTTTTTAACCTAGGTAAAATTCCTCACTACATAAACTAATGATGTTCTCTCCTTCAAAAATATTACATTTCTTAGTCTTAAAATAGAATGTTTAATTTTAACCAATCATACCAAATTTTTAAGTCTATGAATAATGTTTGTAGCTTTGAGAAATATTAAATGGTAAATGATTCAAAATTTTGTTAAATAAGAGTCCAAAATAATTTTTGAATCTTGGACAGTATGGATAATTACTTAACATCATGATTCTTGTATTTTTTTTTTGAAGCAAACTTCATCAAAGTTACAAAAGTATCATTTTATAACACATCTCTACTTTGCATTTATCCCTTGAGCGTTTAGGGGTTAGCTTGGGGTTAAGATGGTAAGCAATTTTGTAACAAAATACAAAGAGTTTGAAGCAATAAATATTTTTCTTTAGTAGGAAGATAAGAAACATTGGGACTACAAAATTTTCATAATTTAATTTGCAAAACTAAAATTGCTATGATTTCTAGGAGTCAAAAAGTGCTTAGAACCCACCTCTAAACTCATTCAATTTGGAAAATAGCCAAACTACTTACAACTCATTACTTCCTACTTCACTTTAGGACACAAAGTATGGCTAAAGTGGTCTCAACCTTGAAAAGGACATAAGAACGCATTCCAAAGCACCTATCCATGCACTAAGATTAAAAATTGTGCACCCTACTGGTTGGATATGAGGCGTTGTTGGTTATGTGTGCTTTCACCTTAGATCAAGCAAAAAAAACCTTGGACCCATCACCTTAAGTTGCTCAATACTTTCCTCGTCTAGCTGCAAGTTCTTTAAGGTAGGAGGTTCTAAAATGGTGCACTGCTCTAAAACGGTGCACTTCCTCAAATGTACTCTTTTTGTACATGTAATTTTTCATAGCCCTTCAACAATGTTCAAGTGATGTACTTTTGAAAAGGTGCACCACTTTAGAGCACCTATGACCTTTCCACTTTGTTCAAAATTTCATAACTAAATTCAAAAAACTCCAAAAAATATGAAACATTTTGGGTTAGATGCTAATTCCTCTTGTCTTCTCAGGAAAATTTACTAAAAATTATTTCGAGAAGTTTCTCCTCCTCAAAATTCTATTACAGGACTTAAACGCTCTGTTTTAGAACTCCTACCTTTATTGGACAACACTAGGGCGGCACTTAGAGATTTTACTCAAAGACAAAGTTGCAAAAGAGAAAATTAAACTTAAATTAGAATAATCTAAGACTATTGACTCAACATACTCCAAAAAGCTAATTTTTGTTCTTACTTGACCTAACCTTCACAAACTATACAAGACTTTTGAAAAGTTGAGTACTTTTAAAGTTGGAAAACTTCCATCACCGTAACCAACCTAACTCCAAGTCCCAAATTTGTTTGCATAAAATATGCAAACATTTTTTTTGTAATTTTTCCCCCTAACTTTGTTGAAAGTGAAATTGAAATGAGACTTGTGAAGTTGAGAGGTGGGTGTAGAGCATGGTTTGAGGTGCCCAAGGTTCTTTTTATTGGCAATTTTTTTGCCTGAATCTCACCTCAAATTGTCACAAGCTATCATTAAACTAATTAAAACCGTGAGAAAAAGTGGATGAAATTGCCAAATCCCTCCTCAAGCAAACATCACGTTTGCCAAAATTTGGATGAGAAAAACTAATGTTAATAAATTTTATGGACAAACATGCACATACATTTGATTCTATCCATTTTATCCAAATTTTCCTCATCTTCGTGCATTCTTGGGTGCGGGTCGCACTAAGGTAGGCACACCCATTCCTAATTGCTCCCCAATTTCACACCCTATTTTTGATGTTTTCACCACACACTCTTGAACCCATAATGGAGCACTGAACACTCCTCGCACAAGCAAATCTTGCCACATGTCAATTGCTGAGCTACTTTGAGATGGTTGGGATTGGGACCATCAAGTGCCATTATATCACTACAAAAAAGGGCCATTTTTTACTAAGGATTTTGACTAAAAAAAAAACTAACAAGACTAAGACTAATTGACTAGTCAATATGACCACATGTAGTAATAAATAATTTAATCAATCATGAATAATTTAATTTATGATAACATGTAGTCATAAATAATTTAATTTATGACTACAGGTAGTCATAAATTAAACCACTTGACTGATACTAGACTAGTCAAATAGTTTAGGTCATTGTACTATTTTGGTACTGTAGTCAAAATCCTTAGTAAAAAATGGCCCTTTTTCTTTTAGTGTATGAACACATCCAAGCACTTTTAAGGTTAGTTTAGAGTGGCTAATAGGGACCCTATAAGTTACACCTTTGCCCTTTAATATAAAACAATTTACAACACTTTTTCCTACAAAAATTATGTTCCATGATAACTTGTTAAAAGGCAAACCCTACTGATTTTTTTCCTGAATTTTCCGAGACCTTGAGATACCTCAAACCCTTAAACGGTCGGATATGGGTGTGTACAATCTACCTAACCCTGACCAAAACAAAACAAAACAAAAATTGAACCCTGGCCTGGAGGAGTGGAGGTGCCCCTCATTCATGGTATAAGTGTGGCGTTATTGCTTTATGACGACGATAGATGTCATTATTGCATAGGCCATGAGGTGGGGTCCGGTTGGACCTATTCAAACCCCATCATTCAGGGACAATATTGCTGAGAGTGGGACTTTATGAGATCACGAGTGCCTTGGGTTCCTGGTTTGCTGGTAGAAGGGTTCAAAACGCATGTCCCACACATTTCATGCTCAATTACACCATAGTGCCAAAAGTACGCTGGGCTTGCCCCGGTGTACTGCACATTCTAGTTGTACTCGCCCTTCACTAAGAGCATCTCCAGCGTCGCAATTCAAACTTGACACTTCAAGAGATTCCATTTATTTCTGAAGAGCTCTCAAATTTTTTGTGCTCCACTCTTGCATTTCAGATTTCCCCCTTCAAACAATCATTTGACCATTCACTAAGGGATAAGATAAAACATCAAATAAACTTAGGATGAATAGTGTTTTGAAGGGTCATTGCTTTGACACTTTAGGATGGTGTGCCATGAGAGTGGCTTGGTGCATTCATAATCCGTGCTTAAAGTGTGTCAAACCTTCACAAGGCAATAGTGGAGATGCTCCAACAACATTAACCCCTAACCACAAAAGTTCGTTCAACGTTCAATTGAAAGTTGGGTAGGTTCCTCTGAAGTCAAATTTTGGTGGATGTTTCTAAAATTTGGAGACAAGGTGCACACAATGAATACCTTTGTGTGAGAAAAACAAAACTCCAATCAGATGCTTGAATAAAAAATTATGATTCCCAAAAGAATTTGGGCACCTTGGGCAGTTTGGACATATTTGGAGAATCTTATGCTAAAACTCTAATTAACTTTTGAAACTTGGCATGTATGTAACTAATAAAATATGGTACACAATTGTCAAAAAAAATGAGCTCTCAAATCACATTTAAGAGGAGTCAAACTTTGTTAACTATGTTTGGGTGGTTTCAAGAAAATATATTTTCTCCTAGCATAAGGCCCTATTATCTTTCAATCTATGTATCCCAAGCTCCTAAATATTTTCCTGCATATTCCTAATGTTTGTCTCTAACTTTTCACTGTTTAGATTTCAAATAAAAGACTTTCTTATTGCACAAGAAACCATGAAAAAATGATTTAAGTGTATTGTCAGTTCACTGAACATCCTTACATTACAAGGTGATTTAGAATAAGCTAGATTCTATATTTGATTTTGAATTTTTTTTATAAGTGAACCTAACATCATATACTTGTGAATGGTCAAAAATATTGTTTTGGTGTAGAGCATAAATTTTACTTTAGGAGGGCTCAAAGTCTGCTGACCTTATTTTGCAAGAATGAAAAAAAGTTGTTTTTCTCACTTCAAACATTATAACCTTACTATCTACGCAATCAAAAGGGCTGAATTTTTTTCACACATAGTCTTACTTGCATATTACGCTTCTAAATGATTGAAACTTTAAAAAAATTATTACTTAGAATTTTAAATGAGTCATCAAAAAATGGTAGTTTTGGTCTTGTTTTTCTTTGCAACACCCGTCGGACTTTAGGGGTTGACTTGCACTATTTCAAGAAACATGTGAATGGTGAATTTGTAAGGATCACCAATAAAGTACTTCCCATTAATTTAGTTTAATTTAGTGATTGTAGGACATAACATTCAAATTTTATTTCAGATAGTGCACCTCAAATGGCCAAAACTTCAAGGTGGTTTTGCAGTTGTGAAAGGTGTTGCATTACCTAAAAATATGCCACCAAGTTGCTACTTGAGGGATGGTGAAAGATTGTGTCCAAAATCCAACTTGAAGAAAAGGGTCAAGGAAAAATGCTATGTTTTCATATTAATTAGGCAATATTCACTCAAATTAGGGAGAAGGGGTCTTCCACTATTCAAAATCTAGCACTAATTGAAATGAGGGAAAATTTCATGGATACCTTTGAAGTGTGGAGTATTTTCATAGATACCCCTGCTTTTTCAGAAATATCACAAATACCCTTGGATCAAAAAAATTAGGCATTTATACTGTTGTGTATGCCAATTCCCTTCTTCCTTTGTGCGCATGCATAACAAGAAAAAAATAATGTGCGCACAAAGAGAAAAGGAAGTGACATGCATAAGAAAACAAACGTCTAATTTTATTGATCCAAGAGTATTTGTGATATATCTGAAAAAGCAGGGATAACTATGAAAATATTGCAAACTTTAGGGGTATCCATAAAAAATTCACTTGAAATAACATGTGCACTAATTAGGCATTGTAAAATTTACAATTGTCAACTTAAATACCCTTGAGCCTTCTTTTTTTGGCATGGAGGCACAAAAACTTTGCTTGTGAGTTGGTAAAGGTGTTATTGCTATATCTGTAAGCTCACGTTCTAAAATTAACGCCAAACATCTTTAAGCCTATGATCTTCTTTATATATTTTTATACCAAGAATGATTCACTCTTGTTTTTCATATCATGAAAGATACACTTTTAATCCATTCCGGTATCACG